>JACEGR010002035.1:0-142890 GCA_014170235.1 Listronotus bonariensis
GTACTGTTGTTCCTTATAAGATTTCTAGGGATACATTGCATATGTACAAAAATTAGAACAAAGGTAAAGTAGAAAATAATTATTTTAAAAAGACATTATAGAGAACACTACTTAATTTGAAAGAGTTTTTAGTTAACAAGAACAACAAAAATTTCTAAGAATTATAAATTAGGTGCAAAAATTTTCCAAGATCGCTGTTTAATTAAAATACATACCATCATTTAAATTGTATCATGCATTTTTCAGTTTAATCAAAGACAATTTTAAAGATATTAATTCATGAGTTTCCTGTCTTCCCCTCTACCGGCCAGTGTACTCCACCAAACTCGGTTGATAACATCGAGCTGGCACGACGTATATATCTATCTGGATCCCGAAGAATGACCCCAGGTCGTCTGCTATTTGTGATACAAAAAAAATATTCTACTTTTTAAATTTTTTTAATACTTTTAGAAAACTAAATTTTGTTTAGTTAAATTTATATTAAATTTAAAGTATTAATGTAAAAGTTTCGCTTCTCTTTAGATAAACTTAAATTAGTAAAATCTAAAGGTTAGACTTGTAATTTTAAAGTAAAATAAAAAGAGTTTTAAAATGTTGCAAGTACCTATCTTTTAAATATAAAAATACAGATTCTTTTTATTATTTAAATTCTATTAAACTATCTACTTTATATACAAAAAATAATGACTATTGTCACAAAGCTTTATAAACTACAACAAACAAAAATATTCTACGTTTATGTAGATACATATCATCGCCTTAGTAAGAAAACTGCTTAACTCCGTTTTGGGTACATAATTTTAAAGAACAAGATACAAATTGAGTGTTTACTAAAAAAATATTATATTTTTATTGAAATGTGATATGTGATATGTAGGTAATTTTAGGAGAACTACTGTATTATTTAATTGTAGAATGAAGTAATATATTGTTTTATTATTAATTTTATTGGAGATAGGCGTTCTCCCACATAATTTTTCTGCAACGAAGTTAAATGCATCATTTTGGAAAAAGTCCCGGTCCTGTCCGGTACTGCCTAAATCAATTTTACCAAAATTGGCAAACCTAAAGCAAATTTATTTACCTATTAGCCCTTTATAACAAAAAAAATAGGCGCAACAGATAAAAAGTTATTAGTAGTTAAATAGTGTCCAAGTTTAATTTGGCCCAGACTATTTAAATTTATTTTTATTGTTTGTGATAGCTTACAAAGACTTAATTTCTAAGAACCAAATTAACGTAAGTGCAGATTTTTGTTTTGGCCCTTGGAAACGCGTTTTTACAACTATTAAAAATAGGAATATTGTATTATTGAAGTAATTTAATGATAAATACGACTTTACATTAACAAATCAATTTTATCCTTATATTTCTTTAAATAGTCAACATATCTGAAAACCATTAAATAATACTCGCAGGTATTTAGGCTAGATAACGTAGATTTTTAAAAACGTTTTCGCCAAATCTAGAAAAAAAGTCATCGTAAGTACTTTACACTTAGTACGTAGGCGGAAAACAGAGTAGAAAAAATATTACCATACAACGATAATTTAGATTTTTTTAAACAAAAAGTTAAACAGAAAACCATCACCTGATATTTGGGCAAAAATTTCGATTTTACCTTAGATGTCTTTTTAAAATTTTATTATATTTTATATCCTAATTTACTAGCAATATCCATTTTTTTTATTATTTTTTTAAATTGTACATTGTTAGACTTTTATCTGAATTTATAATAGCAAATAAAGTTCAATACTTTTACTATTTTTTTTTCAATGAAATTCTATTCTGAAATCATTCATCGGGCCGACTGCTCGTCAGCGACTGCTATCAATTTCTGATGGTAATCGTATTATCTAAGCGACATCGTACTACTTTCGCCATCTGTTGGTCGCGGTAGGTACTAAAAAATTTTAGGGTACGCTGAAATCTCACTTGTGGGGTTCTATGGATTGGTATTCTTTGGTTTCGTGCTAGCTATTAAAATGTTAGTCAATTGTGGTATGCCATTATCTTTAGTATATTTTTTATTTGCACTACAAATATAATTTTTTTACAAATATATTATTTTAAAATAAAATATTAGACAAATACAAATTATAAAAAAACTACCAAAACATTCTACAGTGTGTCCACAGATGGACTTTCCAATAGAACAAATGAACCAAAAATTATTAGTATTTACGAAATTCGTGTGTGGCAAATGTTTTTTTTTAGAAAAACAAGATTTACGTTGAAAAATATGTTATATTTATTTTGTACAGGGGCCCCAAAAACTACAAAAATATTAAAATAGACACAGAAATAACTGCCTTTACTTTAAATAATTTTACAAAAGTCAGATAAAAATGGACTTAAGAATCAATTAAGTGTTATACAGTGCTTGTCTAAATTTAGGGCCCCCCTACTAACTTTTGAAATATATGGTATTTAGAAAAAAATGATGGCTTTGGTGGGACAATATAAACCAAATTTTAGACAAGAAAAGACAGATATAAATGTCAAACTGACAGCTGGGTGCCATTTTGAAAAAAAATGGAAAGGGGGCTTGTGGCACATCATTTTATAGCTCCTAACGAGTACTTTATAACCCCAAAATATAAAGTCAATACCTTTACCTACTACAAAATGGAGGTACTTTGAAAATTACCTGATACACCCAATGTGGTGTTTTCTTTAGGCCCATTAAAGGATTTATATTGGTAATACTATACAGGGTAGGACAAAAGTATCTTTTTTTTTTAATGGCGCACCCCGTATATTATATTACCATTAAAAAAATATCCAAAAGACCTTTAAGAAAATACCACATTATTAGTTTTAAAGATATGGCCATCCAAATCAGGTATTCGGATAATTTTTAAAGTACCGCCATTTTTGGGAGTCAAAGGTATTAACTTTATGTTGTGGGGTTATAAAGAACTTGTCAGAGCTTTAAAATGCCACAAGAACCCTCCTTTCCTTTTAATTTTTCTTTTTAAAATGGCGCCTAGCTGTCAGTTTGACATTTATATCTGTCAAAAAATTTGGTTTATGTTGTTTTACTAAAGTTCTCAAGTTTTCATGAAAAATTACCAAACAATTCAAAAGTTAGGAGGGGGTCCTGACTTGAGACAAGCAATGTATAATGAATTTTTACATAAAATAACCATTTTTTTTTATTTTGGTTACGTTTAACCTGAACTTTCAGATATTGGATGCTTATTCAAATCAAAAGATCTTTTTATTTAACACATTTCTGGGTTTTGAAGGTAAAGGCAGTTTTCTTTAGGCCCATTTTTAAATTTGAGTAGTTTTAAAATTTCCTTTACAAGACAAAACATGTTTCTCAACGTGTATCTTGTTTTTCTAAGAATCAAACGTATTGTCATACACGGCTCTTTTCAACTTTTATGGAGTTTTAAAAGGTGAGAAATGAAAATCATGTAATAATTTTATTGTTAACTCCAGAGGGTGCTATCTGTGGTTGTTGGGATTTTGGATAAAAAAAAAAACAGATTATTTTTTTACCTATAGCACAAACATTCGGAATCGTAGTTTAATAAAAAGAAAAAACCATAGCAGCGGTTTCTATTTTTGTTTTTTGATAATATTCGAAAAGGCTGCTTTAGTCTTTTTTAACTGTGTCTCTATGTTTGTACTATGACTATGTGTAAATAATAATTGTTCCACTAATCGTCTAAAAAATTGTGTTTTGTGTTAGATGATTTGACTCCGTATAAAACTTTTTACTCTAAAGCTTGGAATCCACGATAAAAGTTTTTCATGAAAATTTTTGTGAGTCAAAATTCACAAGTTTCCCTGTAAAAACAGATAGTGTTTATTCAGAAAAGCATTTTTGACTTATGATACAAAAATGTTTTAATTTTTTTATCGTGGTTCCCAAGCTTAAGACTTTCTTGTAAAGGCCTCATATCAGAGAGCCAAAACGTCAAGTAAATTCCATTTTAATTAAAAATTTTGTTTTTATCTGTTTTTCTAAAACTGTAAGTTTATATCTTATCTTGATTTTACATATTAATTATTTTTTTAGGTCGCAAAAAGAAAGCTGCACCCCCTCCCCCACCTGTACCTGTATCGCCAGCAAACTCAGTAGTAGCCCAATCAGAAAAACCTAGTCCCTTAGTTGCTAGTCAATCCGATATCTCCACACACCAAGGTAAGCCCTGCACACCTCTACCGCCACACTCTTCTAACACCCGCTTTTACGTAGATAACCCTAAACATCCAAAAAGGAAAGTGCAAAGTATTCAAAAATATTTAAAATTGGTAAGACATTTGAGATCTTGAAAAATGTATTTCGAGGTAAGACCAGAATTTATTCCCCTGAGGCAACCACACTCGGTAAGATTTACCGAGAAGAAAACCTAAGTATTAAGAGCATTGAAGAAGGATTGCGTAGAGGATCAGAAACGTTTACTATATTTATACAAGATATACCCGAGTTTAGGGCAAATGATGATTTTCCTGATTTAAATAATCAACGTAGTGATACCCCTCTTAGTAAGTCCAATAATAATAGCAAATTACAAGTCGTTAGTCCAAAAAATAGTACCGAGAACACGGTATATGAACAAATGTATAATGCAGAGATAGAAAGCTCGTCTATAACTTCAGATGAGTCTACAGTTAGTAACCAATCACAAAATAATAATATCTTACCTGAATTGGCACAAAAGTTGCCAATGACAGATATTTTTCAACAACATCCTTCTATAAAAAGGAGAAAGTTTGTCACTTCCATGCTACATTCACCATCATATAATTTAAGTGAATCCAAAAGTGAAAGTACGCTAGTTATTACAGAAATATCGGATGCAGATACTTTAGTTAACTCAACTGCATCCCTCTATGAAGCTAAAACTTTTTCTAACCTTAGCAAGTTTAACGACAATCAAGAATCAGTAAAAATTGCTGACATGTTAGAGTCTGACAGTTACAATGATAATAATATTATTTGTTATAATGTGACAACTAATCATACAAAAGAAAATAAATTTTTAAAAGATTTTTCTGAAGCCGATAATGCTAAACTTATCTTAAATAAAGGTAACTTTATAGAATCTCAAAATAATTTATCATCTTACTCAGTTTTTTCAAGTTTACCACATGAGGAAAAAATAAAAAGGAACCATATTGTTGAAGACGTATTTATGAAAAGGATACCTGCAGAAACTGGGGAAGTAGATAATATTACTACCCAAATTAAAAAACATAGTTTTGGTGGCTCCCTTGATAACTTAGTATGCAACGTCGCGTACACAAATTCATTTAATAAAAATTGTAAAGCAGAATCTTCTGACACAATGGAAAATTTATCTACACTCTCATTAATTATCAATGATAACATAAGGTTTTTTAAAGATACACAAGAAACAAAAATAAATTTTGTCCAACATAATGATTTAGTTAACTTAAATAAAGGTACATTAAATAATGAAAAAAACCAAAATAAGGTAAGTGAAACCAGTTTTAGCACTGAAAGGATTGAAAATTTAGATTTTCGCCCGCCAATACTGGAAGCTTATCGTATTTCTCCTTCAAATGGTGCTCGAAAAAGATTTGGTTCCTCCAGAAAATTACGAAAAAGACATGAGCTTTCTTCAAGCCATCAAAGTCTGTCAAAATTAAATGTGTTTCATAAAAAGGGAGGAAAGCGTTCACGAGATGCTTCTCCAGATCCACCTTCTGAAAGAGTGTCTGATGATGAAAACTGGAAGCAGTTTATTTCAAAACTGGATAAAATTATTGTAAATAAAACTACTGAATTTATTTAATATTTTGCACATTCTTTTTTAGATGTTAGTATTTATGCTTAGGCGTAATTTTAATATACCCTTTTAGTAAACCATTTAATTCCGAACAAAAAAGGACAAATAAGTAATTATAATTTATTTAACATATTATCGCAGTTATTTATCTAAGACATTACAAGATTTAATCATTCCCGCCATTAAATTATATTTTTCTTATGAAAAATTAAAATATTCATTCTGCAAATTGAGTCTCTAGTTAAGTATGGTCATAGACCTTATCCTCTACCTTTAACTTAAAGTAATTTTTATTTTGATAAGAAAGGTTAAATAATCCACATAAAAAAATTGCACGCGTTTAATATGTTTTTTTAATATAACGAAAAAATTTATAAAATAACTAAAATGGTTTACAAAAAGCGGAAATAATAACTTGCTTATGCCTTCCAGGCAACTACTTTATATATTTTGGTACATATATCCTTTGCCTACTAATGCAGCCTTTATATTTTGCATGCTAGAATCCTCTGAGGTGCTGGAAACTACTCTAACTCCCATTATTAACCCTGTACCCCTACCTAGATCAAGAACCAAGATTGCACCAAAAGCACCTCCACGTCGCCCAAGTAGCGAGATATTCACATTAAATAAAGAACTGTTGCCTACTGCCAGCAGCAATAGGTTAAGTTATAATGAAGATATAGCAAAAATTGAGCGACGCATTGAGAAAAAATTGGGAATTAAAGAAGATGAATCTAAAGAAGCACTTAATAAAAATATTATTGAAAATGTTCTTAAAGAAACTTTAGAAGAACGTGACAAAATTGAGTCCAAAGAAAACATAAAAAGCAAAGAATTAGATCATAGTTCAATAGAAGTAGAACTTAGGAGGTCCAAAAAGGACATAAATATATCAACCTATAGCGAAAAAACAACTCAAATAAGTAATACCAATTCTCAAGTTGTAACTAAAAAGACTGAAACCAACAAAATGGAGTTTCATTTAGGCTCAGCGGAGGGGTCATCCGACACATTCAGAGGGACAAAAGAATCTCTTACTATATCCCAAACTCCAAATGAAGACTTTTCTGTTGAAGAAATGCTTACCAGTTTAGAAATTACACGGCCATTTGTTGAAGATAAAGATACACTTGAAAACACTAAATCCGCTAACGTTTTGACACACCAGGAAGAAAAAGACCTAAAAAGTTCCCCCAAAACCACAATAATAAATGCTCAAAAATCAGTAATATCAAATATATTTACGTCTGATGAATTTTTAAAAGAATCCAAACCTCCGGAAATTGTTGGAGTGATTCCCAAAACACCTAAACAGGATAAAAGTTCGTAGCTAATCTTGGTACATTTGGAAAGAAAAGAAGTTTTCAACTTGGAAATGCATTTTTGATTCTAATTATGACCCCGAAACAGCCAGTATAAGTAGTAAGCGAAGCGGTGAAAGCAAGTCTTCTAGAAATTCAGTAGCGTCAGCACTAAATGCTCTGGACGATGAAATTTCAGATTTGGATGAAAACATGTTCACTGGCTCATTGTCAAAAGGCTCAACCAAAAAACGACCAGAAGTTTTTAATCAGCTTTTGGAATGCACGATTATGACTCCGAAGTTAGCAAAATGCCGCTTAAGAGAAATATTTCAGTAGGAAGTTTACGTAGTGTCAGTAGTGTTCCTGGACTAAATGGTTCTAGAATACAAAAGTGGGACAACAGTGAAGAGTTGGATTCGGTTTCACTTAGTTCCTATGGCATTAGAAATAAATGGGTGGCTGGTGACTTCTCTGATACAGGCATGTTTCTATTATCTATTTCTTGTCTTGTCTTTAGTCCTTTGTGTTTTGTAGATTTTTTTCTTTTAAAAAGGAACAGAACCTTGTACATATATAATTTCGTGAAGTCAACCTGTATATACGGAATGGTTTACATCACAAAAAGTAAGAAATTTTGTTTTGTAAAAAAACCTTAATATATAAAAAAGTTTAAAAAATTTAACAAACGAAGTTTTTAATTAATGAAATAACACCCCTGTATTTTTCTAAGGCCACTTGACGATTTATTTAGGACAAGTTTTATACAAAAAAAAGATGAAGTAATATGTAAAAATTAAAAACGTTTGTTTTTATTACATTAAAAATAGTTTAATTCCTTAAAAATAATTAACTGTCATAAATATTTTCAGTTATTGTCGTAACGGCAGATTTTAATTGCAAATTTCGTTAGTAATTTTTTTGGGTGTTTCTTAATTATTACCTTAACTTTTAAAATATATAATAACAATATTAATTGCCAAGTATCCGTATACAGGGGGTATCACGGTCAATGGTACCTTAAACGTTTACGAAAAACGGGACTTTGGATTGTTTTGAAAATTTGGCAACACATGTGATCTAACTATCTAAAATATTTTTAATGATGCAGCGTTACCGTTTATACCAAAAAGTAGCATTATATGTAATAAATAAATTTAAATACCCAGTATATTTTGGTCATTTTGGATTTGCCAATACTTTTTAAATCTTTTTGCCTGACATTATCCTATACCTATCTCCAACTGTTTTTAAGTTTTTAATTATTTTTAACATTTTTTGTTCAAAACATACTTATCTCTTTAGGGTGTAGCATCTAAAGTTCTTCTACATTCTGCTTATAAAGAAATTCGTGATTTTACCCTAGAAATAAATATGTTAATTTTTTTATATTAAACACCCTTTATATTGTCAAAGAATGTAAAGAACCATTAAAAACCTTTTCAAATGGTTTATCATGTTTCTATACCTAAATGCTATGGTTTCGGAGATAAAAGAAAGTTTTTTAAAAATCAAAATTTAGCTTAAGGAATTATCAAAGATAGCTATAAAATGTCGTGATACACTAATTTCCAAATAATCATAATATTATTTTTAGTCACGACATTTCATGGCCTTCTTCGATTAATACCTATTTAAAAATTAATATTTAACATTTTTATATGTAGAGGTAAAATCACGAATTTTAGGCGACCCTGTATAATTCAAAACAAATTTCTTCATGCAAAACCAATGTAGAGGACCTTGAGATGCTACACCCTGAATTTAAGGTTCCATGAATGCATATAGAGTAATAAAAGTCATTTAATTTAATATATAAGTATGTTTTAACCAAAAAATGTGAAAAATAATTATTAACTTAAAAACCGTTAGAGACAGGTGTGAGATAACGTCAGACAAAAATATTTAGAAAGTAATGGAGGATACAAACATACTAAAATATATAGGGTGTTTCATTTAAAATATCAAATATAATGCTTTTTGTTATAAGCGGCAATGTTGCGCCATTGATCGTTTGATCACAAGCAACTACCACTGCCCAATTTTCAAAAACAAAATCTAATGCCCCGTTTTCCGTAAACGTCTAAGGTACTGCCGACCGTGATACACCCTGTATAGAAACCTAGATAAACTTTTCAACACAAAAATAAATCCTACTGTCAAGCCTAACTATAAATTAATTGTATAAATTATAAAATAGTGACGCATATTAATCAGCAACACTCTCAAACGATGTATAATGCAAAAAATCTTAAACTTGATTTTACATACTTAAATTTTAAAATATTCTTGGGCAAGTGGTTTATTAAATTAAACTTTGTAATAATAAAGAGCAGTAAAATTTTAAGACTAAAATTAAATATTGTCTTTGTATAAGTGTCAAGTGTCATCAAATATAGCGAAACTCTCGTTTGAAGCATTCCTATTTATTTTTCAGAATCGATAGCTTCCTCAAATTTGACGCCCGCCCAAACACCCTTTAGTACTGTACCACCCTGTCCTTTGGAGAGTAGTACCCCTGTGAAAGCTCAGCCCGAAGAAAAAAGCTTAGAATCTACTGATAGTGGTATTGCACAAGACACTCATTTCCATAGGGAAGAGGAGTTTGGATTTTATACACCCCCACCACCTCCCATCTTAGATGATATTCAACCAGAGGATATTTCTAGTACTGAAATAAATTTGGAACCCACGTCAACTTTAAAATTACCAATTTCACCTAAAACGGAGCTCTCTGTAGAAACTAACCTTTCTAAGTTAGTGTCAATACCTCCGGTATTAAATACAAGTACTATTTTACGACAAGAATCGCCAAGCACAACAGACAGTGAAATAGTGGTAAAACTTGGTGAATCATCTAAACCAAAAATTGACATACCACCTCCTCCAATAACGTCTCCGCCAAGAGTAGAGAATACTAAAAAGAAACTCTAGCACTGCCTCAAAATGCTGCTAAGGAGACTGAACCTGAACCAGAGTTAGTAGATATTGATTGGCAATACCAATTGCCTTCACCGCCAAAAGCTTTCCGAGATTCAAGTCCTGCGCATTTAACTATACACGAAACAAATTCCGTAACAGACTTTAAAGATTCTGTGGTAACTTCACCTGAGCTCTTTGAGAAACTTAGGTCTTTAGATGACCATCAGTCAGATAAAGATACTTTTAAAAGTGAAGTTACGAGTATTGCTAGTGAAGAACCTTTAAATATGCTCTCCTTGGAGCATCTTGAAAAGAGAAAATCGCTGGTTTACAACAGGGAACTTGCTACTAGTCTTAAAATGACTGATAGTTTAGAAACTAGTAATAAGAATACAAATAATTTTACAAGTTCCACTACAAGTTTTCCAACGTCAACTTTTGACAAAGTGGATAATGTTGCCATGCAGCAGAAACAGCCTCCAAAACCAGCAAGAACAACTACTCTTACCTCATTACAACATCACACACTTCCAAATTTCAAAATAACTACCTATGATGTTCCAAAACAAAATATTACCGTTTTTGAAGATGATACAATAAGAAGTAATACCCATTTAGCTTCTAATCTCACCAAAAGGGAATTTGGAAGATCTATGGAAAATATGTCCTTTGTAAAAAGCTCAGTTGACAATGAGTCGTCTATTAAAAAAGAAAAAGAATACACATTTTATAAACCAGCTTCATCTAACCCGCGATCAGTTTCAACAATGGCCCGATCAGGATCTTTTTCAACTGATCATAGATTACCAATTAAGCCCGTATCACGATCAAAGTCAACATTAACATTAAACAAACATCCTGTTGGCAAAATGAACGAAACTAGTATTTCCCGAAGTAACAGCTTGTTTGATGTATCGGGACTGCAAAGTTTAGAGGTAAGTTCGATATTGATGATATTATTTTATTTATTGATTATGTTACATTTTTTCTTTGCCGTCCAAACAGTCTTAAAACCACTGTAATACAAACTAATCAAAAATCAACATCTTAGGAAAAAATGAAAAGAATATTATCTGCAACCTGTAAAAAATGTTTTTAAAATATAAATAAAAAGTTTAAAAATCCTAATAAACAAAAAGTATAAAAAATTAAAGAAATCGCAAGAAATTGAAAATCAGGCTGTAGCGATGAAGCAACGCCTATTACGGTTTTACCAGTTAGTTTGATATAAAATTTTAGCCTTGCGAATGAATGTCAATTTTTCTGTAAATCATAAAAAATCTGAGTTTCCTATAAAAACTCTTGCATTTGGTCTACAATGTACAGAGTTTTCATTTATATTTTGACACCCGGTTACAACAATTACAAAAAACGATAGAATGAAACTTTCTGTATAAAAGTTTTATAGTTTATTTTGGCAAAATAAAAGAAACAAATAAACAATAATCATTAATAAATCATTTATAGTTACGATTATTACAAAAATATACCAATTAAAACCAGTAATCTCCTTTATATCTACAGCTCTTAGGTTAGTGCCGTAACTATATAGTATCTACTATTTTTCAAACTTAAAGTAGTATTGCTTCCAAAACTACTAAAGATAGATATAATGGGCCATATGAATAAAAGGAAGCAAATGCTTGTACTTATAAAATTTGAAGTAAATGCTTTTGCTTATAAGTATAAGCAAACGCTCATGATATAGAAAAATATAGCAGCATTTGAAGTAAATCATTTGCTTATACTTAGAAACATGACCATTAACTTCAAATTTTATAGGTATAAGCATTTGCTACTTTTTATTCTTATGACCCATTGACTATGGTATTTTTGAAGTTCTTTTTAATGGTGAGATACTATATAGGATTTAAAATTTATCCAGTTCAAAAAGAGTACTGTCGCATTTTTTTAACCTTAAAATGTTTATTTGTTTCTTTTGTCATGCTTAAAAGATAATAGATAAAAACCGTAAAACTTTTTATTTTTTCTATTTTTTTATTTATCGCTGTAATTCAAACCTTCAAGTTGTCCCATGTTTAATTTTTATTTGGGTCATTTAACTTTTTAGAAATTTGGAATAGATATGTAGAATCAAGTTTTAAAAACTACCTGTACACAAAAATATGCATTATTTTTGCCTTTTTAAAATTATGTTGGAATTTAAAAAAAAACAAAATTAAAATAAAAAAAAGGTTTGATAATATTTTAAAATTAAATTGTACAATTTGGAATTTGAAACATGAATATTTTGTAAAAAAATTGTTGTCTAGGTCTTATTTTTAACTTAAATTTTAAAAAATAATTTAATAAAGATAAGAAAGATTATAGATGAAATTTGTTTTTAATTTTTTTTTAAGATTGGGTTGAATCGCCTTAAAACTGAGCAAAAGAAAAATGTTACTTAATCTACCTTCCTTTGATTTATTGTGCCGATATGGATTAAATGTTTTTTTTTAATTTTTTTTTCTTAGCTGTTTTTTTAGTTTGCAACTTGTATGTTGTTTGAACGTTTTTTAAAGTACATCCTTAAGTTGGTGTAGGAAGGTGGGGGATAAATTTTAAGATTTAAAAGCTTCATAATAATGAACGGTTGCGAAGTTTATGCTAAGGTCACAAGAATTAACTAATATTAACTATATTTTGATATTGCACAATTGTTTGTGGCAGAATTTATATCTTAGAAAAAAGTGCACCTTATTTTTTAATAACCTACAAGTATTTCTAATTTTTATTTAGGGATTACCAAATTAATACAATAGACATCAAGTCTGTCACCTACGTCATGATCGCAATACACAACAATTTTGTTGGGCATATATCTGTAGCCAAAATTTATTAGCAAATATTTTAAATTATTGCAAAAATTTCTTATCAACATATTTAAGAATAATATTTTATTACAACTATTACTATAAAAAAATAAGCCTATAATGTTATGGATAGATATTGCCTAACACACGTTCGTTTCTGCTAAAAGCTGTCCTGGATACAGTATTTTGTATTTGGGGTTTTCTCGTAAACATCTCTAGCTCTACAAAAATGCAATATTTGTATTAAAAAAATGTATGATGATAAAATAAATATTTTTACCCAAAATTTTGTTCATACTCACAAACAAAAAATCATTCTTTTGCTTTATTTCCCTTCTTCTTTTAAACTTTAAAAGGATTGTTTTTGGAGGTTTGCAAAAAGCCTAAGTCTTTTTAATACATTACAGGTAATCCAGATATACCGGGTGTTATTCTATCAAACCAATAAAAATCTTTTAAATAAGCCAAAACTCCTAAAGTATTGGACATGTCATATGGTATAATAATATGTAAAAGGAATGATAGGAGGAGATTGTTCGCATATTTCTCATTGGCATTGTTAAAGGTTTTTACGGCTTACTTTATTTTTAAATTTATTTTTAATATTAAATATGGGTGGTCATGATACTTTTTAAAGTACTCATTTTAATCCAATCGCAAATAAATTGGTATAGCTGGATTTATTAAAAATCCTTTTTTAAAAATGTGTCTGTCTTAAAAAGATTTGCCCTCTGAAAAATAATGATTATAGACACAAAAATATTAATTTGCCAACTTCTTTCATACTAGTCAAGCTAGACACGTGGCAGCATGTGAAGCTAAGTTCAAGCGCGCCGAGTGTAATAATACACGAACATGTAGCCAAGTTTGACACCTCCATAACTCAAAACCGATTGAAAGTAAGTACATGAAACTTCATGTGTGTTATTTAAATCCACAAGGACAACTAGGAGCCCAAATTTCATGAAGCTAGCTCAAACGGTTGTAAAGATATAAAGGTCCAAAAGTCATCAATTTTTAACTGACGTACTGACTAACTAACTAACATATAGATTAAAAATCTAACTCACTTTCAGATGATCTAAAATGAAAACATTTAAAATTCAACTCGGTAATGTTGTGTTAGCGTAGGGAAAAATCTAAAAAAGTTTAAAATTAGGGGGCGTTTAGGAGGGGTCCCAATTTAAAAAAAAGTTTATTTTTATTGTAGCGTTTGAACCGTTACAAGTAGATAATTGAAACTATCCCAATATATGTATTTGCTATACCGAGTGACAACGAAATTGCTATCCAGGAATTTGTTTTCTTCAGTGCAACCACTATAGTTTTCAAATTTAAGGACGTTATATTGTATCATCGGATGCCAATTTTGGATATAATAGCATCTGTGTATTACCTTCGGTTTAACCGAAAGTAATATAAACTTTAATTAAACTGGAATACCCTGTATATTTTTTAAAATTTGAATTCTACAGGTCACTTTTGATATAAAACCTTAGATCTATTCATAATCTAACTCTTTTAGTTTCGAGAAAATGGCGTTTGAAAATGTCCAAACGACAGCCCATTATGCAGTTTTGTGGGAAAACAAATAAACATCGCAAAAATTTAAAATGCTTAAAATAGTTCTTTTAAAATACTCTACCTTTAGAGACTCATTATTATACTACTTCCTGTTTAGCCGAAAGTGCAGTAAAATTTAAACTTGTTAACCCTGATGATTTAAATGGAACACCCTGTATATTTCCTAAGCTATCCAAAGATTATCGGAAAGTTAATATGATTCTTTAGTAATAGTCATAATTACCACATTATAATTTCAGAGAAATTACAAAAAGGTCAAACGACAACCAACTTCCATGATAACTCTCTATTGTGAGGTCATTTTAAGAAACTTTTCAATACTACAACTTTATTCTCAAACAAATAGTTAGAAAACGGCAGTGAATCGTAGGTTTTAGCTCATTTAAGGAATAGCTTACGGCATCCTTAAATCTTAGGAAGTATATAGGGTGTACCATTAAAATTATCAGGGTTATCATACTTGGAAGTTCACATTTTACAGCACTTCCGGTTAAACAGGAAGTAGTATTAAAATGGTATCGTAAGGGTAGAGTCTTTAAGAACATTTAAGATTTTATTTTCATTCATTTTCCCATAAAACTGCATAATGCGCTGTCGATTGAACATTTTCAAACGCCATTTTCTCCAAAACCAAAAGAGTTAGGTTATAAATATGTCCATAGTTTTATATCAGGAATGACCTGTAGAATTTAAATTTTAAAAACATACAGGGTGTTTCATTTAAAATATCAAAGTTTATATCACTTCCAGTTAAACCAGAAGTAATACACAGATGCTATTATATCTAAAATTGGCAGCCGATAATACAATATAATGTCCCCAAACCTGAAAACTGTACGGTTGCACTGAAGAAAATTAATTGCTGGTTAGTTATTTCGTTGGCACCCGGTATAGGACAAATTTAGTAAAAAAGAGTTTTCCACACACAAACAACTTTTAATACGCGCTAAACAACCTGCTAACGGTGTGTTCGTTGGCGGCGCATATACACTGAAGTAAATCTACATACAAAATTCAAGAAAAATATTAAATTTGAATGCCTGTCTAGGTTTCTTTACAAAACGTATTGATATTCCACCAAAAACATAAATGCGAAAAAGGTGAGCCAAGCTCTATACTAAAATTATGCTTGGCTGTGGGCTTTGCTGCAAAAAGAAAATGGAAATCAAAATGAGTGCCAAGTTCTGTACAAAATCCAAATATATTATTTATAGAAACAAGATAACATTATAAACAACTATAACACTATATATCTATAACACTCTATATCTTTAACAATTGCTGATATTTAAAAATGTGTGATCTTAACTGCTGAGAGTTAGATTTGACACTTCGTATTGCCAGTTTTTCATTACCTCAAGATACAATAAAACAAAAAATACATTTTCATGCGATGAAGCTCACAGACAGATATAATTTTATTATTGAACTTGGCTCACCTTTTTTACATTTATATTTTTACTTAAAGTCCTTAGATCAATTTGGGTCGAATCATGACCACCTAGATGCAATAAGAAAAATGGCTCCAAAAAATCAAGTAGGCTTAAAAACATTTTAAAATGTTACATTCTAATTAATACTTGCTCTAAGAATACAAAAATGGTAAAATATACAAGGTGATTCATTTAAAAAGGTAAAATTGGTTTCCGGTTAAACCAAAAGTAACTGAAAATACCATTTATTTAACCAAGTCTCATTGTGATATGTCTAATATTTCAGGAGTTTTGGCTTGTTTAATAAATTCGTTGACACCCGGTATTCAAGTTTCTTTTTTTTAATTGTTGGCTTTTAAACATAAATCTAACCTTTAAATTATTATTTTTAGCTTATGAAACTTATTCAAAACAAATTAAAGACCCCAACGGGCTCAATGGAAAACATAAGCTATAAGGAAAAACCACAAAGTCAATATGTGCCACCAAGTCCACCACCGATAATTGCAATACCAGAAAAGGAACCGCTCAAAGGTCCTGAACCCCAACCCATTGAAGAAGAGAAACCAAAACCACAATCCCCGCAACCTGTTAAAAAATACTACTACCGAGGTCCACCAGCTGTAAACATGACAACATGGTCTGAGAGGCCTAAGGTACCTGTCTCCGTTAAGGAAGATGAAGACTACAAACTTGGAAACGTTAATATGTCCTCAAAATTAATCGTTAATACAAACAATAACAACATTACAAGTAACAACAGTATTGAAGTTAAAAGTAATGGTTTTGTAAGTCATCAAAAAGGATCCGATTCTAAAAATGTTATTGTTAATGTAAATGGTACAGAGCAAATTTCCCAACAATCCAACAATGTTGTTATTAAAATCGGTAGTACCCATAACAACAATTATATTAAAAATATAGAAAATCAACGCTTTGTCGGTCCTACTGCCTATAGAAAACCATTTTCCAATATAACTAGAAACGGTAATTCACTAACGCAACGACCACATTCTATAGCTCTTCCATCAGACTTTGACATTTCCCGTGTTCCAGTGGTTAGATCTGTTGAATTCAAAAAGCCTTATAAAGATTTTCATGGAAGTAATACGTCCATAACCCACCTTAATCATGATGGTGACGAATTTAGATCTTTGCATCATAATTTAGACAAATCCGAATCTGTTTGCTGAGAAATTTAGAAGCACCGAAAACCTTAGGTCTATTGAAAAACAAGAAAGTGAACCAAATAAAAGAGTTTTTAGAGTTGGTAGTTTTAAACCATTAGAAAACCATGCACCTCCAGTTGTAAGAGGTTTTAAATCAAACGCCGATGTTAATCATAGATTATCTTGGAATCCTTCCTCAACTTACAACACTTTACCCGCCAAACCAAAAGAAGAAAAGGAATATATTACTAATCAGCATGTACCTTTTTCTCAGTCAACATTAAAACGAACTGCTTCTAGTAAAATATACACGGCTGATCAAAATTTTAATGATATTAGTAAACCAACTTTTACAAAAGAAAAAAGTCCCATGGAACATAACACATACAATTCTCTTCCTCCAAATTTAACAAACAACAAATTGAAGGTTACCCCTTCTGTAGCACCTCCTCCTCCCCCTCAGATGCCTTCAGTTACTTTAAGAAAGGTTATTCCTCAAGAATTAAAGGGTCCACGTAGTAGTGACCCGAGAGATTTGCTGTTAGATTCTATAAGAAATTTCGGTGGTAAAAAGGTCTTAAAGCAGTAAAAGCTTGACCTTAATTGTTTTTTTTTCTTTTTGTTGTTACTTTTTTGTAAATAGTGTCTGTTATAGTCATTTTTTTAAAGCTCAATACTAAGTGATTCGTTTATTAATTAATTTGTCTGTAAATTAATATTTTAATATTTATGTTCTATTCTGTAATTCTTTATTTAAAAAAAAATAACTAAGAGGTTAGTGAGAATTAAGCAATATTAAACACCTTCGATATATGGACTAGTATATGTTTGTTAATCACCTTCATAATTAGTACAGTTTAGGGACCAAAGGTTTTATGGAAAATATTATTTATTTGTTATATTAAATGTATTATATACCCTCTATTACCCAAAAATAAATTTATTAAATATTAATAGTTGTTTTATTGTATTATTTTTTGTAATTTTGACGTAAAGAATATCCCACATCAGGATTGGGGTTTAGTTACAAAGAACTTTAATACTCTGATAATAAAACATATATCTACTTTGGATACGTAGCATCTCTATAAGGTCTGTACAAAATGCTGCTACAAATTCCCTGGGAAAGGGAGTCCGACTATATTGACCCATTTTGATTCCGAATAACTTTAAAATAAATAAAGCTATTACAATGAGTTTTCCCAAAAGAACGTTTAAAAATTCTGAAAATTTTTGTCCATTTGTCCTCTTGTAACACCTATCCTGAGACACACTGTATATATTTTTTCAATAATACAGGGTGTTATGGAAATACTTCAATATATTGAAATGGGTGACTCCTGGGACAGTGTAGAGACACACTGAGTACTTTTTTTGTTTAATTCAAACTTTTTTACAATTTGTAAAAATACCTTCTTTTCACCTATCTGCTACGTCCCTGGTTACGTAAATACTATAAACACAGACAGTAGACCTATTTGTTTGCGATGTTGCCAAACGTCCTATTTTATACCCAATAAACGATATAAATACATAATAGAATAAAAAGGTAAAATGTTATTATATTCTATTTTTTATAAATTTACTTTAAAAAATTATTAAAAGCCTTATATCAAAATAAATTGTAAACAAAAAATATTTAAATAAAGGTCGATTTACCTTCAATACGGAACATGTTCTAAATTTTGATTCCAAACATGCATTTATTTTCCGCTGCATACTGTTTTCATTGTTCCTTATTTGCTGAGCCGCTAGTTCCACACGATTTCGCAACTGTTCTAAACTGTTAATGGGTTCACTATAAACAAACTCTTTCATAGTTCCCCGGTTTGCCGAGCATTTTGCCTCAGCTTCCCCATAACCGTACCCATAACACAAAACCATGTCAGTCAACCTCGATTGAATTTCGTTGCATTTTACGTAAATTAAAACAAAATGCAAAACTTATTAAACGCACAATTTGGTAAATTCTTCGCAATATTATTTAAAACGCAAACCAGGGCAAGCGAATTTCTGTCTTTCTGTAACCTTGCATAGCATAAGGAAGCCTTCTTATTGGTCAGTTAAATCATGCCGGCTTCCTTGACAACAACAACGCTGAATTTGCGATGTTCAGCTGTACAATTGTACTACATCTAGTACATTTAGTATATTTAGTTTTTTTTTATGTTTATGGCAGTCCATGTTAGTAGCACAAAAGCTAAGTACTAAGTACCGTGGGTGCCATATTTTTAGATGTTAAACCCATTTAACGACTGAATAATGTTATCCAGAGGGGCACCACCATTTTATCGTAGATTTCAAAGCACACAATAGAGGACAATAATATACCGGCCGGCATTAAAAAAAAGTTAACCAATTTTTATTATCTACTTATGAGCGGCGTAGGCGTTACATTTAAATAATAACCTTAAATAACATTTAGAGCTACAACAGCTTTTAGAAGGCTAGGATTTTTTTCTTGGCTGGAAAGTACTTTTATTTCTCACGAGTACACTCTTTACACTTTCACCATAAACTTCCCTTCTCTTCCGTACCAATGAGATGTACAGTAATATAGCAACACAAAGTAATTGTTTCATGCATTTTGTAACCGTACATCTGAAGAAGCTCCAAAATGTCCACTTCTGGCTCCTTTATCCCTAAGGTATGTTAAATATGCCGTCTACTTTTTATACCCACGGTAATAAGTTCCTAGACATCAAGCTTTTATGAATTATCAAAAGAAAAACAAACCCTGCATTTTGTAGTAAAAAATTTTGATTAAAAAAACCTAATTAAATTGAAAGCACCTAGTTTAACCAAAAGAATTCGCTGTAAGTATCATTTTATCGCCCATAACCAGAACAACATGAGACAAAGAAAACGGTTTAAAAGAATTGAACTTACAAGTTTTAGTAAATTGATAAACCCAGTTACGTGCAAACTGCAAAAATAGTTAGAATAAATTGCAATAAATTTCTTGCAAAAAACATCTAACCTGTAAAAACACCTGTGTTTATGGCGCTGATCACGGATCTGAAAAATTTTTTAGTCGGATACATTTGTTTCTGAGATATCCATCATTAAAGTTGGCATTTGAACTAACCTCATTTTCACTTTATTCCCCCTTCTTTTGGCATACAATTCTTGATTTTGAGTTAAAGTGGTACACAACTATTTGATTTTCACCTTTTAAAACCTCATTCTTCTACGTATTTTACACTTTTTTGAATTAAATTGCATAGCATCAAGCTTTCAATCGTTTTTAATCGTAGCCGAATATGGTGGAGGCGGTGGAGCAGTGAATGCACGGTTGCAACGTTTTTAAAGGGACCCTTCCAATTTATTTGATAAAAGGTGTAAAAAACATAGAAACACGGGGTTTTAAAAAGGTGAAAATCAAATATTGTGGGCCACTTTAGCTTTAAATCACAATTGTGTGCAAAAAGAGAGTGAATAATGGTGAAAATAAGGTTGGTTTAAATGCCAACTTTGATGATGATTATCTCTGAAACCAAACATTTCCGACTAAAATTTCGTTCAGATTCGTGATCAGCGCCCCAAAAAAACCCAACATACCAAAATTTGGTTAAAATCGGAGTTGCGTGGACACTTTCTGTACAATTACCGTAGTTTTTTTGTACATTTGTCTCATAGGGAATAATCTTTTGTACTCTTTTCTCGTGTGAACCAAGATCGTTTGACTAGGTAAGGTTGCCTCGTAAGCCTTGCAACATGGCGGACCATACGTCACATATGTATTTTGCTCATTATTTAATGAAGTTTTTAACAGTGTAGTTTGTGTTTTTTGTCAATATTAAAGAAATACTTTTAAATACTGTTAATTCCAGTTGTTACCGTAACTTCTTTATTTCCTATTAATAAATTATTTAACAATGATTATTCTTTGTTTGCTATGTTGGCGCCAAGGAACCAGCAGTGCGGTACATATGTGACGTAATGAGGCAACCTTACCTAGTCAAACGATCTTGTGTAAACCACCTGTCGTCTGTCAACTCTTAATTTTGATGAAAGAAAAGCGAAATGTAACAAAAACTTTATTTAAAAACGCAGTAAAATTTGTTTTAATAGTGTTTTGCAATAAAAATACCGTTTTGTGTATTTTAATTCATTTCTTTGTGCGCATACGTGTCGCGTCGCAGTGTTTAAAAGTTTGTAAAGTAATTAACCACCTAAAAAGTGTACTTGATTTGTGGAAAAAGTAATCTTTACATTCATTATACGCTCAAACAACCTAGTAGCGTAATAAAGGATAATTTGTGTAATCATGTAAGTTTTTCGTTTGATCGAATTGAAACAGCAAAACCCATAGATAAACTGGTAAAGAACAAAATAAATTTGGCAACTTTTCTCAAGCTTGTTGACTTAACCACGTGTTATAACTGCTTTCAGCTGTTTTTGACAGCGACAGAAGGTAAACATATGTATTTAAAGGGATTTAAAGAGCTGGTCAGTAGCGGGTTTGCTTTTTAATCGTAAAATTTTGGGGTTCATTATCACTGTTATTTATGGTGGTCCGCCATTTTTAATAATTTTTATTCAATTTATTTTTACACAAGGATTTTGGGGTTTAAATATATTAAAGTATTTCCATAACACCCTGTATATAAGAGCTCTACTAAAACATTTATTTTTTCTTATATTATTTGTACAAAAAAGATATAATTAGTAAATATTGCTACAAGCACCTATTTTATTTATCCGATAATTAAAAATGTACTAAAAATATTATGTAAACTAAAGTATCACGAATAGTTTGCTAAAAGGAGAAGGTTAGAGCTATAATTATTGTAAAAATCTTTAAATATTTCATATTCCATACACCAGAATAATGTAAACAAAGTATTTTTTTAATTTTACAAAACAACTGTTTCAATGGAAATTAATTAATTTTGTCATTTTACGATCCCCCAGCAAATATTAAACTCCTCCGGAAAAACATGTCGGAATTTAACACTAGATAAAAGTATAATCCCTGATACATCGTAAACAATAACAAACAATCTGAGATTCAAGAAAAAAAAGATCAGTTGTGGAATTTTTACAAGGGAATCCGTAGTACTTTTATACTCTAAAATATAAAGTCAATACCCTTACCTACTACAAAATGGCGGCACTTTAAAAAATACCTGAACATCTTATATGGATGGCCATAAATCCAAATCTAATAAACCTATAGATAAATGTGGTATTTTTTAAAGGTCTTTTAAATGTCTTTCTAATGGCGATGGTTAATGGTATCCAGGTCGCATCATTAAAAATATATACTTTTTGTCCCACCAGGTATATTATCATCAATACTACAATAAAATAGATCTTTAAAGAAGCTTTAAGAAAATACAACATATCTAACTTTATTAGTTTCGGAAATATGGCCAACCAAATTAGGTATTCAGGTAATTTTTAAAGTACCGCTATTTTGTAATAGGTGAGTTTACATTCTGGGGTTGTAAAGTACTCGTGATGTGCGTTAAAACCTCCCTTTCATATTACCTTTTTTCAAAATAACACCCAACTCTTAGTTTGACATTTATATCCTTCATTTCTTGCCTTAAATTTGGTTTATGTTGTCATACTAAAACCCTTAAATTTTTATGAATAAATATTAAAGCAAGGTTGGGTAAATAATATTTAGGATATTGCGGACCCATGCTTATACTATTTTTTTTATACTTCTGATAGTAGAATCTGGCCCTAAATGTTTCTGACAACATTCTTTAACACCCTGTATATCAACATTTTCCTTTCTTTTTGCTTAAATAAGAAAGGTTTGAATTTTCAATATACATACTTCATATTACAATATTTCACTCTTATTGTCCTCGGATAATGGTTGCTTTTAAAAAATATCAATACAATGGAACTATGACCTTGTTCTTCAGTTTTTTTATAAACATAAATAAAGAATCTCCAATCAAACCACAGTAATGTGACCGTCAACTTTTAAAAAACAATATTGTGCAAGAACTGACTACAAACTAATTAATTTTTCTATAATCAATTCACTTGAAACTTGAAGTTTTTACCCAAGCAGCATGCTGACGTCTTATTGACGTCTCTTTTAGTCATTTTGGTTATTTTTGGTCAGCAAAGACGTCATAAGATGACAAAAAAATAACGGTAAAATTACCTCCCTAGGTCACAGACAAAAGAGGTCCTGTTAATAACGTCATATTGACGTCTTTAAGATGACGAAAAATTGACGTCTATGCTTTTTTTTCGAAGGCTTGGTAATAAATTATTTTATTTATTAAAATTATATTTTTAATTATGAAGTAAACAGACCTGATAGTTGATAGGCTTTCCATAATGACGGTATTAAATGGATGTGTGATGTCACGTGATGACAACTAAAAGTATTGGTCTTATTTTCATGTCATATGATATTCCAGTTGGATTTTGACACGAATCATATAGTGTCATCAACATTTTTCTGGCGGGTTTTCTAAACATGAGTTCATTAAATTTTTTGAGCTAGTATGACAAAAAAATGACGGCAAAAAGACGTCACTCTAATGTCGTCAAAAACACGTCAGTAAAATAACGTTAAAATGACGCCATTATTTTGGTCCGATGACGTCTTACGACCAAAAGTGACCAAAACTGACTAAAAAACGACGTCATAATTTTGGTCCTATGACGTCTTATGACCAAAAGTCACCAAAAATTACTAAAAAACGACGTCGTAATGATGTCAGCTTGCTGTTTGTGTAGTTAATTCTCATTTTTGTAGAAGCGGAAAACTAACATGTAATCCTATTAAAAGTATGTAGTCATAGACCTACATACCTAATAGTATTATTTGTTTGGTTATTTTGTATGTAGAGGGTGTTCCATTTTAATAGAGAATACGGGTTATCTTAGTTATAAATATAAATAGACCTTGCGGCTTTCGCAAGCTTGAGCTATTCTTTTTAAAATTGAATGTTGCCACAAAGTTCTTATTGCTACAGGGTGGTATTGAAAATGTTATCTTTGTAAGTTCCGCTTGACAGGGAACTTGCCAAAGCAGTAGTGTAGCTAGGCGTAGGCGGCGGCCTACAGCCTCGCGCCTGGTTGGCCTCACGGCTAGAAGGCCTTGCAGTTGAGGATGTTAAATGTGGGACATAGACATTGTTGTTATAATCCTGCACCCTGCACCGGATAAGCAGTAGCAAGCCTAATTAAAGTATAAAAAGATGTTATTTGAGGGTGGGGACTTTTTTTTTGCTCTCCAACTTTAACATTTTAATAAAGGGGCCTGGCAGGTACATGTTTGTATACGCAAATATTTTATGTGTATTAAAAAGCATTAAAAATATTGTGTATTTAAAGGTTTTTTGTTTTTTTGTGGCCTTTAACTTTCTTTTTGCTATTTTCATCGACAGAAGAGGGCTCGCGGATACGACTTCGCCTACGCCTATTTTTGCCTACGCTACGACACTGTATCAAAAAGTAGCACCACCTATCTTTTTATTTTTAATATTAGGTAACTAAATGTTAATAACCATAAGATAATATAGATATCTAAAGTGTAGTTCATTATTTATGCAACAACTAGATTGATATACGGGGTAAGTCTAAGAACTGAAAACAGCTTAAGAATTGTAACTTTATAAAAAAAATAAAAATAAAGAATATATATAAAATATTTTTCACCTAATGATATCTTGTATATTTTTTGGACAAATATTGATATGTTCGTATTCATTATTTTTAATTAATTTAATAGAAAACTTAAATAAATAAATAATATAAATATCCTAAAGGAAAATTTGTTGGTTAAAACGAGCTATTTAAAATTAAAAAAAAAAAATATGTGTCCATCAGGCATAATATGTCAAGATACGACCTACATTTGCCAACTTTTTTGGTTTATAATCTTAAAACACAGATATTTTTGGTGTATTTGTTAAAAATAAGTGATTAATTATTTGTAGAATGGCACAATTTGTATAAACTTCACAACAATAATAACTACAACATTGTCAAAACAGTAAAATGATTAATGCTTTTTAGACTAATAAATCACATCACATCAGGGGCCTTGGACATTTTGGTTTTTATTTATCCTTATTTAAAATACGCATTTTATTAGTTTTGGTTAGTTTAAAAATATTTACAAGATTCAATATAAGATGACAATTTGGTCAGGATAAAAAAATCTTTTTTCTTTAACAATTAACTTACTATGGAAACACAATAACTACGTTACAAAAATCGAAAATGTAGCTTGCTTAAGAAAGGTAATATAAAAAAATATATATTTTTCTATAATTTTGACACACTATGTATTAAAGATGATTTAAAAGTTTTTACCAGTATAAACGGCCCTGAAGACTGTGACAAGCTTCAGAGTGACCTAGATCACTTGGAAGAGTATTGTGAAGAAAATAGCCTATATCTTAATCTGTCTAAGTGCACCTCCATTACGTTCTCCCGCAATCTGAACCAAATAATGCACGGATATCATATAGGAAATACTCTGTTAAACAGAGTTTCTAGTATAAGAGACTTGGGAGTTATCTTTGACACGAAACTGATTTTTGACTTTCATGTGGAATCTGTTATTATTTCTGCTTCTAAGATGTTGGGTTACGTCACAAGGAAATGTAAAAGTTTTAAGAATGCTAAACCAATCATCTGCTTGTAGAACTGTTTTGTTCTTAGTAAGTTAAATTTTGGTAGTGTTGTTTGGAATCCGCAGCAAATTACATATATTGACCGATTAGAACAAATTCAAAATAAATTTTTAAAATATCTTTCCTTTAAACAAAATTTTTTAATTCCAAATTGTGATGTTTCCCAAGATCGGGTCCATTTTCATCTGCTGTTCCTGGCTGATAGAAGAGCCATTTCCGATTTTTAATAACATTATACAACGCCCAGAAATTCTTCAACAAATCTACATCAACATCCCTCAAAGATCTCTCAGAACAAATGAATTGTTTCATTTGCCATTTAGGCGCACATACTCTGCTCAAAATTCTCCTCTCTGTCGCATAGTAAGGCAGAGCAATAGCTTTAGTAACAAGATCGACTTTTTAACACGCTTTTATTAACTTGGGTTGTAACTATCTATCTATCAATCTATCTATCCATCTGGCTATGTTTGTAACGGAATCTTTGAGCCTAATTTTAACCAACTTCCAGCTATTCGATTTCTTTGAAACTTTGCACACGTATTAAGGACCCATGACAATGCAATAATCTGCAAACAGTATCCCGTTATCCTGCTTTGGATCGCCAGGAAAAAGAAATTCCATTATATTATAAAAACAACACCTGGGTTGCCATCTGTTGGCAACATTCCAAACTTTGCTACTCAATGGCGAAAAAATTTTTAGTGGGTTGCCATCTGTTGGCAACATTCCAAACTTTGCTACTCTTGTTCACTAAAAAATTTTTTCGCCATTTTGTCAAGAGTAGCAAAGTTAATTGATATAACGAACTAAAAAATGAAAAATAATTAATAGTTTAACAAAACTAAAAAACACGCTTTTATATGCAACCGAACTAAAAATTAGAAAATAATTTTTCATTAAAAAAAATATTGTCATTTCATAGTAAAAAGCGTGGGGTGCTTAATATATTAAATGTTATAATTATTATATTTGCCAATATCTATGATGGAAAAGTTATGAAAAAATAGTAAAATGCACCCCACGCTTTTTACTATGAAATGACAATATTTTTTTAATGAAAAATTATTTTCTAATTTTTAGTTCGGTTGCATATAAAAGCGTGTTTTTTAGTTTTTTTAAACTATTAATTATTCTTAATGTCATTAGCACAAACAAAGCATGTTTTAAAAAAGTTTAATAATACATCACCTGACTTTCCTTGTACCTCTTGTAGGTGCTTGATTGATTTATATTTTTTTTTTGAGGTTTATTTATTGTTGCATGACTTATTTTTGACTTATTTTTAGTTTTTAAGTTAGTTTTTATCCTCAATTTTAAGTTAGTATTCATTATTAACTTATTAAAACTTTTCACATCTTTTGTGTTATAACTATTCATATTTTTATCTCATATCTTAATTTAAATTTGTGGATACTCTAGTGGGTATTTTAACTGTTTGTGTCCGTTATGGCCAAAATAAATAAATAAATAAATAAAAAGTATGGCGTTTGGGATATATATCCATTAGTGGTATTTTTTTAAAACACGATCACAAACTGATGAAAGTAAAACTGATAACGTTCTTTTCAAACGTATGTGGCTAACTTCATTCCAAATATTTATTAATATTTTAAATGGCATCTGTCACGTGATCAAGTAATCATAATCACTCGCAAGTAAAGGAACTTGGGAAAGTGAAACTAAAAATTTTCAAAAGAATACCACTATTCATGTTTTTTCTTATTTTTCAATAAAGAGTCATTTTCTAAAGTTTGTTGATAGTTTGTGACATCCTGTATTTTGCCTTTTTTGTTTTTATTTTATAAAGTGGCCAAATTAGGGTGTTTCCTAACCACAATACAAAACGTAAGAGGGCGATTTTTTACGTTTTTTTATTACAAAAGTTATTATAAACATATATCCGTCGTTGCTTCATTTCTAAGACACACGGCGCGGCGTTAAGTTTAAAAAAGTCGGTAATTCTCATGTATTTTAAATGCTCGCCAATTTGAATAAAATTTAGTACTTATTAAATATCGAAAGACACTTGTAAACCTCTACAAAGAATAAGAATATAAGGTCCAGGGGCGTCTCAGTGGGTACCAATATTATTGAGAAAACAACGTACACTTTTTATGATCTATATTTTTTTATTAAACAAATAAAAACCCAACTTTTTAGTTTCTTTAATTTTTTTGTATTTGACTTCTTTTTGAAAAGGAAATTTAAAGCCACATCAGTTTCTTCTAAAAGTACATATACAGGGTGCTTCTTAGTAAAAAAAATATATAAACATGGGTCTTCAAATTTTTGTTCTCAATATACAGGGTGTTAAACTTTAAAAAAAAAACCTAAAAATATCTAAAACACTTTTTGTCGTAAAATTTGTTAGATTGGATAAAAACGTTATTTAATTAGGCTGTTGTTGTTATTACACCTAATTTTTAAAAGAACAAAATGTCTTAATGCCGTTTGTATGGTCCAGGATTATGCAGATTAACATATTTTATTCTTTTTCCGGAAAACTAAATAAGCTACTTAAAAATGTGAAGACACAAAAAGTTGTATTGTTAGGTGTTTCATACGGAAAAAATATAAAATGTGCAAAAATTTAGTGGCGTACATTTTTTTGTCAATAATAGCTAAGATGCGTCCAACGCCGCCACTGGTCTGACACAATAAAATTAGTTCAGGGTTAAATTAACTTTTAATTTTAGCAAATATCACAGCCAAAATTTATTAAAATCGGAGAAGGCATATTTAAGATAAAATTAAAAACCCGATTTTCTTTTTAAAGTTTAACACCCTGTATTTTAGAAATAAACCATTTCCGGATATATGTTTATATATAACTTTATTTTATAAAATTAGCTTAGGAATATGCCCTAAGATTTTCTTACAGCAATTGGGAAACACCATGTATAGAAAACATTATAAAAAAAAACAATTAACAATAATTTGCCCTAAAATAAATAAGCGGTCGTGTAATTTATCGAAAATCGTCATTTTCCCTTTTTAAGAAGATCGACATTGTTTTTTCTATTTTTGATTTAATTTTATGTTATTTGTCTACTTAAGCTTAAGTCCCTTTAATTTTTTGTCCCGAAAACTAAGCCAGATATGAGAAAAATGTAAAATACTACAAAATTGTATTTTTAATTGCTTAATCGAAAAAAAATTATATAAAAACTTTATAAGAGGTCAATGACGTACTTTTTTCTCAATAATATTGGCTGTGGTGCCCACTGAGACGCCCCTGGACCCAATAATTCTAATTTAGGTAAAGCTTTAAAACCACCTTACTAATTAAATAAATGCCCAACTAAACTCCCGATAAAAAAGTGTTCAGTACGACTTTAACATCTACTTTTTCCCTTACTTTGCGTCCCTCCCGACTAGGACATAATTTATAAATTGAATTTTTGTCTTATCCTAAAAAATGTTAAAAAAAAGGAAAAAATAGTTTTCTTTTACTTTCTTTTTACCTTAGTTTTGGGAACAATATATTATTCCCATCGATTGAGTCTTCCAAAATACCTTGACCCGACTTGTCCAATCAACACGCGACGCCTCTGGGAGGACACTGCGACGCCCAAAGGCGTCGTGACGCACAGTTTGAAAAGCTCTAAGCTAAAGGATTTTAAAGATGTTTAAAAATACCGAATTTTTAAACCTTAACGCCTTGTATCTCATAACGTATGTTTATTGGAACTTTTTTTTATTAAAATACCGAAAAAATCACCTCCTTAAGTTTTGTACCGTAGTTAGAAACACCTTGTATTATAAATAAAAAATATTTATTATACATGTGATCCTCAGAAGTATAGGTACTTGATAATAATAAGTTTTTATCTTTTTTAAATATAATAAATTATTTTGGAACTATATACATATTATACATATTTTATTAATAAATTAAGTTAATATAATTAACTTAATTATTAATTTAGTTTGTTTGTTGTACAGGTTGCTTCTAAATATACCGAAAAGATTGCGGTTACAAATTCCCGGTATTGCCGGTAAGCATAGAAAAATGGCATACCAATCCCGATTAAATAAAGCATGCCTTTTTGTTGCAGGCAAATAAATACTGGATTTTTAAAGGCAAACCTTTATACTTTCTAAACCATAATAATAACATTGGCATTTAACTAACATAAGAGCAATTTTTGGATCTGATTTGTTTATAATGGCAGGTAAACAACATTATTTTATGTTTTTTTTACATAATTTAAAGGAAATGACCGTTTTAAAACATTTTATTGTTACAGATCATGCAAATAATAATTTAGCCAAACAAAATGTTTATTATGTATTTTTGAGAGAATAAAAATTAAATGAGGGTAAAATAGGATAGGTTAATTTCGACCGAAAGTAAGAAATTCAAATGTCCTGCTTAGCCGAAATACAGATTGGACGGTTTTGACAGATCAAGAAAAATCGCTTTTGACTGCTTTGTGCAATCGTTTTTCGAAGGATCCGCTTTGTTTTCTTCGTGGTTTTCCAGCTTTTTCGTTTCTTTTTTAAAGAAAAGAGTTTTTTAATAGACATAATTAAGTGTATTCATTACCTAATTAGTGTGTGTTGTGTGATTGATTGGTGATGTCTAGTCGAGAAGGCAAGTTATTCAAGTAGACTGTTAGGAGCTGTAAACATTTTATTTAAAACCTTTTAAGTTTGTAATTACTTTACAAAATTCTATGAAATTAGGGAGTTGCCTATTAAAAGTTTTAAAGACTTGTTAATAAAAAATATTATATATATTTAATGTTTTTTTTTGACATTTAACTCCTTTGAAATATATCTCCCTATATTTTGGATCTAAAAATTAAATGTAAGTGTCCCTTGAATACTTACAATTTTAAAGTGTTTTCTTTTGATTTACTATCTTTATTTTTTAAATTTTATAACATACCTTTAATTTTTTATGGTTTATTGTTACTGTATAAAAATTCATATTATGTAATTTTTTTAATGATAAAGTTTTCCTGCCTTTTTTTTGTAACAAAATTCTAACAATTTTCTTTAACTTTTGGAACATTCAACTTATAAAACATGCAATACTTTTTTATTGAATAATGCCATTATCCTAAACGCATTTTTATTTATAACATATTAATGATGGATGCAAATATATGGATGACATCACAGTATCTGCAACACGTGGCCCAATAACGGCCAATTGCCCAACTTCGTGTCTTTTTGTTATCTTTTTACCAATAACTTATTATTGATCGATGCCATCATCCTAAACGCATGTTTTGGCATAACTTATTAATGATGGATGTCATCATCCTAAACGCATTTTTCATCATAACTTATTAATGACGGATGCCTTCACATTATCTGCAACACGTGGCCCAATAACGACCAATTGCCCACTTTTGTGTCTTTTTGATACCTTTTTGCCAATGCCTTGCTATTAAGGAGTGTTGGCAATGCCAGTAAATTAAATGCACATGGCCGGCAAAAAATGTTATGTGGACTTAACAATTAAATTATTAGCAGATTCCTATTTCTCACCCCTTATTAATTATAAAGCCGAATATTGTGACAACATACATATTATTAACAAAATTATTTATAAAAATTTAAAACACGAATAAATTTTTGACACACTGTATTTCCAAAATCCTCCACTTTTGGACAAAGGTAAATTGAGTTAAATCGTCATTTATTAGCCTCAGGAATTTGGAGTAACATTTTAGAAACACCCTGTATATTAAAAATGATATGCTGAAGTCTACTCATTAGTGTGAAAGTGGGTAGTAGTTTGACTTCTACCAAACAGGCAATTTGTTTGGTTTTCAGCTTCATCGTTATACCCACTTATGGTTAAAAAAGAGCCCAAAAGTTTTTTATCTCATTTCCATATCTTACAAAGGTACAATACCATGATAAGATCTATTGCTAAGATATTTACTGACGCCAAATCCTAATTTATTAGTTTTAAAATAGCCTGATCAAAAGAATATTTATGTCAGGCAACATTCTTTGTAAATACATATTTATGAGTTTATTATCACCTAAAAGGGGTTAATACCTTATACTTTCAGATGTCTGCCCTGCTTTCGCATGATTATGGTAACGATAGTGTTTGAAATTCTACCTGCAACTGATTTAGTACCAGTCACCTAAAGATACTGAAGAAAATTCTTTGATAACAAACCTTTTGCAAAAAGTGGGTATCGTTTTAAATACAATTGAAGGAGCGCCAGTCTAATCTTAATGGAGACAATGTTGTCAGATTGCCGGTGGCGAATTTGTAGTTATACTAAAGGGCAGAGTTTCTTTATGAGAAGGGGTTTAGACATAAGCAAGACCGGTGATAGCTTTTGCCAGGGACGTAAGGATATGAGAATTACGATTTCGGTTGGCAGTTCTGTTCAAAGTTGGTAGCATTATCAGCTGATGACAGAGTCGTGCCTTGTCGAAGCTTTGTTTGGTAAAAACTGTGGAAATTTGCCATTTTCATTTTGGTTGTATATTTTGCAAGGATTTCCAGTTGTTAATGTTTTTGGTTAGTTTAGAGACTTTACATATTATAGGTTCGGACTCGTTTTATTTTAGAGATTTTGATAGTGTTTATTCGAATAGTTTTCAGTCATTCGTGTTTTTATATACATATGATACAGATGAGTGTCCGCTAATTAATGGTACAGAGAAAAACCACAGATTTCTTATGCGAAAATACCCATTTAGGATTTAAACAAACATACCTATATCCAAAAGTTAATGATAAGGAAGATACGGGGTGTTAAAGAGATATAAGTATTTTTTATTCATGCATTTCGATAATTTTTGATATGTTTTACACATTTTAATAAAACTCGGTATCCAGGAGTTTTTAGATATCAGCTATTTATATCTGCGCAGTTGTAATTATAGCTAATACGATGTTATTGAAGGTACATACATACTTTCGGGTGCACTGAACAACTAAAACGTGAATACCATAAAAACGGTTGTCAAGACCGATTCTTACTAAATATACCTTTTTGTGCAGAAAGCATAGAGAATCTTACTAGTTTACATACATACAGAGTAGTAACAAAAAATTGGGTAGTTTTAGAGAATTTTAAATAGTGTACCCATCGCCCTCTAGTCTACACACAAAAATTAATATTCGATCTGAAAAGCTAATGTTTAAAAACCCCTAGATACCGTTTTATTAAGATATTTAAAAAGGGGGGAACAATTATCGAAATAAATTTACTTTTTTTTACTATGACACCCCCGTATCTTCCTTATTATAAACTTTTCGATATTAGGTATGTTTGGTTAATTCTTAGCGGACACACTGTATACAAAGTTTTTAAAATGGGTTTTGACTTACGGAACCATGGAAAATGTTTTGCTCTGCCAGGTACCTCATCGTCCTGTCGTCGCTTTGATAATTTTTAATTTTCAATATTTAAACCACATTTATGTTTTTGTTTTAAGTTATGCCTATTAAAATAATCCAATAAATTTTGTTTACAACATACAGTTCTATTTTGTTTTCTCCTTAATTCTACGCCACTGATCTGCCTAAAATCAAACATGGCCGAAAATGTCCCGACTTGACGTCACAGCTGCGCTAGCCAATATGGCGAATGTCGTGACCTTATCTCATCAATCGACTTTGCTAAAGAGTAGGTATTTATCTTTGGTTATACCTAAAGAAGATCCACCTTCAAAAGAAACAGCATGAATTAGACAAAAAAATTATTAACTATTGTCAAGTGTTCCATTATTAGCGACGATTTATAATATTTTAAATCAGGGGTTCCCAAAATTATTTGGAGTGTCACGCCCTTGGAAGCTACCAATTGTCTTATGACGCCTTTGAAGTGCTGAGAAGTCAGGGGGCACAACAGAAATAAAATTGATGAGCAAAAAAAGGTCCTTTTCTTTTTACCGCACCAAGTGAGTTGCCTTGTACTTGAAGGAAAAAATGGTATTTGCCTGTGTGGGGCCTATTTTATCACACGACACCCTAGGCTTCAGAAATAAAATTGATGACAAAAAGGTCCGTTCCCTTTTTTCCTTGCATCAACACGTAAAAAAGAAGAAGTCCTTTCCATTCCCTTTTTTTCGCATCAATACGCCACGCCCCTAGTATGATAGTGCGACGCCCTAAGACGTCGCGACGCACACTTAAAGAAGCACTGTTTTAATTATTTTTTAAGAGTTCAACAAGAGTTCTTAATTTCTTAATAAAACATTTTAAATCAAGATATTTAAACCTATGCTCAGGTATGATGGGTTTCTTCCCACTTAGAGGATCTCTCTGTGCTTATTATTATGCAATTTAAAGAAAGGTTAAATAATGATCTACTATGCAATAGCCGCAGTAAGTCCTGAAGTCTTGATATTCAATGAAGACTTAATTAAAATAATTGCAAATATTATACCTTGTGGTTATCCATGGCACACTTGATAATAGTAAATAACATTTTATTCAGTATTTTGGTCAGTAATAATTAATGTTTTTATTTTTGTTTCAATTTTTAATAAATTGGTATAGTTGGATTCGCTAAGAAACCCTTTTTTATAAAGTACTCGTCTAAACGAAGTTGCCATTTAAAAATTAATATTTTGACACAAAAATATAATCCTGCCCTCCTAGATTACCTTATTTCTTATAGTTTTAATTGGAAAAATCTTAAAACAATTTAAAAATTCACTTTTCACTGCACTTCCTACTTGACGAAAACATGTAAATGTATTATGTCTAGCAGGCGGACTGCTCAAAGTAGGAGAGAAACAGATGTCGAACGCTGCCGAACGCGGAGGCCAATTCTGCCTTTTCGCGTTCTCGCTTGCATGTTTTTTGTGCTTGCAGCCGGCTCCATCGAATTATAAGACGTTATCACGTCAAAAAATGACAAGAAAATCCGTAGATGGGGCTGGAAATCTAGTGATTTCGCAGCGAACTGCAAAAATATGCTCGAAAAATGTTATTAAAAAAATCCGATTAGTAACTCTCAATTTCTTTTTGTGTTGTCACTTATTTTGTAATAAGCAAGTAGTTTTTGAACTTACAAAAAAGTGTTTACATACAAGAACTTGATCAGTACGACAACATCGCGTCAAGAGAAACAATTTAATAAAAAACAAAGAAAAGAGTGGGTGCGTATCATCGTGCCAGGCATACAAGAGCTGAATTTTAAACAGTACCTTGACCTGATCACCTTCTTTAAATATTATTCTGTCACCTGTTATGCAAATTTCTTAACTCGGCTTTGCATGAGAATTTCTTTTATTATGAATATGCAATATGGCCAAAGCTTTAACTTTAACTTATATAAACATTAAAAATAACAAAACTACCGCAAACTGAAGCAAAAAAACCGGTCTTGGCCTACATAGGATTTGACCAACTACACACTGTAGAAAAAAAAACATTTATATAAATGGGAACACACTTAATTTTACGGTTTTATTATCTCTTAGGCAGTCTTGCCTCAATTAAGTAATAATGAGACAAGCAGGCCTAACAAATGGAAAATTTTTGTAATTGGTAAAAGTTTACCACGGCTATTTGATTAACTTTTTACATACCTACAGGGTGTTTTGAAGCCCAAACCTCAAAATGGACATTTTTTTAAACCTCTTCTTTTCAAAACTATCAAATAGGAACTACACCAAGTGAGCAATAAGGTACATAATTAAACAAATTTATTAAAATTCATATTATTTTAATGCTTATAAATGTTGTTTTTACATAATTAGTATGTGTTGCCTAATTTATAATACGTGAAATGTCAAAAACAAAAATAATTGATTTACTTAAGATGCCTTATTATTAAAATGGGCATTTTTAAATTTTGATATTTTTGTTTATTATGTGTGGAATTAGGTTTAAGGGAAATTTTAGAAGTAAATCATTCTAGGATTTGTTCACTTGAAGACCTCATAACTCAAAACAATAGAGGTTACCAACAAAAAATAATTATAAACTTGTTATCACCAAAAAATTTATACAAAAATAATTATTAACAATAGTAGAGTATCCAATAAGTAAACTTTTATATCACATTTTTTCTAGGGCAAATGGCTTGTTATTATAATCCATTTTTTCAAAAAATTCTAATTTTTGTATGTAAGACGTAGTTTTTAGTTATGAAATAATTACCAACGCCTTCAGATAAGGCACTTTAATTATACGGGAAGTACTTAGAAAATTACTTTTAAACGAGCCTAAAAATAAAATGAAAAAACATAAATCCAAATTTATTACACAAAATGATAATGAGTGTATGGTTTAGCTAAAGACATATAAAAATGTACCAATACGCGTTTATTTACATTAAAACTATTTAAATTAATCCAAGCACCGTAATTTTCTTTACATACAGTGCATTTCTTTAATGTCTTTACTTTTTTAAAACAGTAAAATTGACAGATAAAAATTTCAAAATGGCTGCTGGGTGATATATTGGGAAAAAACTAATTGGAAAAAAGAATCTTATCGCACATTATTTTAAAGCTCCTCACCAGTACTTTTATATCCCTATAACATAAAGTCATTACCCTTACCTACTAGAAATTTGCAGTGCTTTAAAAGTTACCTTAATACCAGTTTTAAATCTGAATCAAAACTAATAAAGTTAGATGTACCAACTGTGGTATTTTCTTAAAGCTACTAAACAGATCTTTTAAACGGTGATTCTGGTGATAATATACAGAAAAGGATACAACCTATATATTTTTTATGATGCACCCTGTATATTATATTACCATTATAAAAATCTTAAACAGTATTAAAAAATACAATACCCCATTATGTAGTAGGTAAAAGTATTGGCTTTTAAATTTAGAATTATTATGTACCTACTTGTCAGGAACTTTAAAATAATATGCCACAAGATTACCATTTCCATTTTAAATTTTTAATGTTAATTTCACTCTAAAATATATTATTTATTCACTGATGTCATATTCCAAAGTTTCAATTTTTTTAATTATTTTGTTTTAAAACATAAAAGGCCTTATATGTAAAAATACACTGTATTAAAATTATATATATTTAAAGACAGCTTTCTTAAACTTTTTGAGAGTTCGTGGGTATTTTTATGGGGTACTTCTGACCACTTCAAGCTGTGTTTTTTAAGACCAAACATGTTTATCGATTTTAGATTTTTATATTTTGCCTCTAGGTATTTGTTGTTTTGATTTTGCAACTCTTACATTTAAAGGGCGTTTCGTTTCTTTAATGTATGACTCCCCGTATTGGTATAGTATCTCTTAAATACACTCTTACTACTGGTTAGATAGATTGGGTTTTGTTTTTGTTAAGATACATTTAAGTGTTGATCAAGACCATAGGCTGCCAGTCTGCAGCCCCTCTCAAAGGCGAAAAATAAGTACCTAAAAAAAAAACAAATAATAGAGAAATTATTGCAAGTTGCCTTATTAGGCTCGGGAATTATTAATACCGGCCTTCTTTAAATAGTGCTTGTACCCATAATTTAGAGTTATTACAAATCATGTTGACATTATCATTTACAAAAAAAAAAGGGGAAATAAATTTTAGTAGATTTTCTTTATTGTTTTGTGTTGTAGGGTTTTGTTTAACACAATTACAGAAATACAATTAAAAAGCAAGGATTTAAATATTTTTACTTCTAAAAACTCTTCGATTTTGGGGTCGGCAGCCGTTCGGTTAGAAGAACAGTTTTGAAGTTAAAATAAGACCAAAATAAGGCAGGACCTAAAAACGACATAAATAAAGCCAGGCACTATACTTATTAAGGGAGTCCTTATCCTACAATGCATCTGCGCAAGTTCAGATGTCAAAATAAGGCCGGTATTATTAGTGCCTGGCCTTATTTCACTGTGCAATAATTCTCCAATAGGTAATACATATTATTATCCTGTTAATACCTATTAATAACAATTCTATGTTATTATTCTTATTTTTGTATATGATTTTCTTTGGACAACTTTCGATATCGCTGCGAGATATCCGGAAAAAATCATTGTTATGTCTCGCCTGAAAGGCGCTTCTTTAACTTGAAATTTATTTTTAAATCTTCTTTTAACTGCATGCTTAACCTACACCATCTTTATAAAAAGCAATTTGTTCAGGTATTAATGTAATGTAGAATTAAATGAAAATAGTATGAAATAAAAACTTTTTAAAGTCAGTTGGGTGTTATCTTAAAAAATAAGATCCTATAATAATTATAATATATGTACAGGGTGTTACTAATTCAAGGAAGACCATTAGGATTTCGGAAACGGTAAGATATACAGAGTTGGTTAAATTAGGGCAAAGTTGCGCCACAACACCCTGTATCTCTTACCTGTTCCGAGATCCTAGTGGTATTCGTCGAATTTGTAACACCATGTATAGTCTTACAAAAATTATTTTATTTGAATGCGGAGCAAATAACATATGATTTAATTGGTTATACAGTATGTTACAGAATAGAATGCTGTTCTTTAAGGGTTTTTATCTCTAGTCGATTTTAAAAAGAAAAGTTCAATTAAATCTATGTCCTAAACCCCCTAACTTTTAAGCTATAGGGTCTTAAAATATTAAAAAAAATTGTTTCTTTATCATAACTTTAAAAAATTCCTAGATATGTTTATGAAATTTAGCACATACTCTCTGCGTATCAACAGCCATTTTTTAATATGGGAGTTTTTTGTTAAGTTGAACCAGTGGAGTCAGTACAGGAACGTAGACTAAATATTATTAAAAATAATATGTACGCCACTGCTCTTTCGTAGAATAAAATTAAAGAGGCTAATGTCATTGAATTAAATAGTTTCTTAGTTAATTTGTTTTCCATGATATCCGATTAGGTATCTGTAGAATAATAAGTATTTTGGCGCACGCATTTCCTTGTTCTTTCAATTTCGTAAATAAATATGCGTAACTAAGTTTGTTTACTCTTCCGCGTACGCATCTTTTAAATAAATACATGTTCATTTTATGCTTAACGTAAAAGTTCAGGTTTTAGTTAAAAAATACCTTAATTCTTTGATTTTTTTATTTCTTTTCATTTTTTAAAAATAATACATAAACCAGTCCTAACAGGTTACGTGTTATTTATCACATACATAAAGTCAATTTTGCAAAAATTATTTACGATGTAAACAATTAACGATAGTTTTTGCCAATATTTTTATTTTATGCAACTCTCTATTTAGCGGTCCCAAATATAAAATTTGAGGTTTGAAACACAGCTTCGAATTGGTCATAAATGGTCACTAAGGGTGACGAAGTGGTCATTCATACGCCAACTTTTACAGCGTGTTTAAAATATCAAGGTCATCGAAAAATTTTTAGCGACTCAAATTAATCATACATGGCTCAATCAAAAAGATGCAGTTGGTCACAAAATGGTCAAGATGGGTCAGTATGATTAATTAATTGGTCAGCAAGATTAAAGAGGTTTTGTATGTATGTATTCCGGTTTGGTACACTCTTGTTTCGGCACCAAATAAAATATTACCTGACCTGACCCTTTTTTTTCTGGTTCGGACACCTCGGCAAAAATATATAATTATCTTTTCTCGTTTGGTACCCTAAAGGTGGGAATAGAATTCTTTAATGGATTTATAAAGTGTGTTTGGGTTTATTTAAAGAATTCAAAAAAAAGGCGTTGCTTATCAGAACTAACTAAACTCTGTAATAATAACAGAACTATTGTAATGCAATAAGATTGTCACCGATTTAGTAGTCTTTACACATGGGTTTTATTCAAATTCGCATTTGGCTAATGCGCATTACAGCGCTCATGTAAACTTAGAATGAATATGTCTGTCTAAATTATTAAATTATACATATGTACACCTTTAGGGTAATTCGAAGATATTCTTACTAAGGTTGGCACACTTCTTTTATTGCAACTAATGGTAACTAAAATAAATGGGACAATACATTTAAAATACCAAAAATCTTACGTGTAGCGCAAAACTGAAAAATCTGGAAACTATGACAATATAAGTGTTCAATTCTACTTGTCCAGAAACCTTCAAATACCGAAATTTGTAAAGGTAGCTTAAGCCGTTTTTGAGATATTTGAGTGCATCTGAACGTTTTTGCTATGTGGTGTTGTCATAACTTAGCAGCTAGTAAAAATGGATTTTAAAAATCCGTGTACTGGATATTAAATTTGGCCTGCGCAATTTATTGCAATTACAATGAATGGGGCATTATATTAAAAAAAAAAGAAAAAATATGCGTGTAGCACAAAACTGGAAAATCTGGCAACGTTGCCAATATAACTTTTAAATTCTTCAGACACAATACCTTTCATATGCCATATTTGGTAAATAAAGCTTAAGTGGTTTTAAAGACATTTAAGAGTTGTAGTTCTTTACCAACCGAGTATGTACGGTCGATAGGCATAGAATTAAAAAAATGCTAAAAAACTAAAGTAACTTGAAATTAAATTCGGCCGACACCGTGCGACACAGATTAAAGATTACCGAGGAATTACAATATTTGACTCAAGTCCTAAAGTCGATTTCTACCTGGGTCCTTATTCTTTAAACTAGGTAACAGCGTTCTCATGAGAAAAGTGAGCGGAGTTTTCACGAAAAGCTTAAATAGGTATTCTTGAACGAAAACGACTGCTCCCATCACGCGACTGTAAGAAAAACAGCCAGGGAAGTGAACGATCATTTTGGCGATGTGATCGAGTCCGTTCTCTTATGCTCGAGAATTAGGACCCTAGCGATTTTAACTCAAGAATTTCCATCTCGGCTGAAAAGGCGATTACTTTTATTTAGCTAGTATCTTCTTTGCTTTTAAGATTCACCCATGGCTCACCCATGACTCGCATGTGTGTGTCATTTAATTTTACTAAGACTATTTCTTTCCGATCCGTATCGTCCATCCAATGCCATCGTATGTGCGCGTATCTTAAAACGATAGTTTTAGATTCTAGTTATAAGTTTATTGGTCTAAAGCATTTTTTTGTTGTAAGATTACACAAAATAATTTTATTAACAGGATATATTGACATAAATTATTTTTTTTAATGGGACACACACGTATATTATACCACCATTAAAGGGCCTTTTAAAAAGCTTCACAAAAATACCACATTTGATATATCTATCTTTGATAGTTTCGAAAATATGACCATTTAAATCTAAGAAATATTCTATGTAATTTTCACTATACCTATCTACAGGACTAAGGTTAGACTGTAGATATAATGGAAATTAGATATATTATTTTTTAAATTAAAATGGTCATATTTCGAAACTATTAAAGATGGATATATCAAATGTGATATTTTGTAAATGCTCTTTAAAAGCTTTTTAATGGTGGTATAATATATAGGGTGTCCTTTTAAAAAAGTAAGATATGTCAATATATCCTGTTAATAAAATTATTTTGTGTATTCTTCATTACAGAAAAAAACTTGATAATTCACTGTACAAATTGGTTAAATAATTTTTTAAGTTAAGAAATAAAAAAAGTTATAGACATTTAAAATGTGGACAAGTTAGATTGGATGGGTGTCCCAAATTTTATTTAAATTCGTAAAAGGGTTCCTAAGATATTATAAAGATACCGACTTTTTTGAAAACTTTAAAGCCCTGTATCTCAGAATGAGAGCAAGTCCGAACATATATTTATAACTTTTTTTTTATATATAAACACATAAGAAAGCCGCCCTTTAAGTTTCGTGCTGTAGTTAGGAAACACCCAGCGTTTTGGGACCCAAAAATTAATATACCTATATATTTTCTTTGCTTTAGCCCCGCTACTTACCAGCCAGGTCTGAAGTTCCGTGTTGAAGTATAATTAGGGATGTTAAATTAAAAAAAAAAACATTTATATATCGATATCGATCAGGGGCGGTCATATCAACTTTCGGAGGGGGCAATAGGCCGAGGAATAGCGTATGAGGTCACCAAAATTTTGGCGCCCCAAGAAAGAAATAAAATTTTAAAGGAGGCTCAAATTTTTTAAAGAGCAAAACAAAGGTTCTCTCACCTATTTTTATTTTTTTTCTTACTCTTTAACTTATAAAATTCCAAAAAAATTCCTTTCCACGTTAAAAAAAACAAATAGGTCCTCACTTTTCAACTCCATTATCACCCTCACCCTTCGGACCAGCCCTGGGCGGAGGGCATATCATCATTAAATGGGTTGTTCTTTTTAACCTACATAAATGTCTCCTTGTTTCCATCAGTTAGGAATGAAAAATTTAAGAAAATTACTTGAGAATTACTAATATTACTTTTTATTTATATTTTAACATGCACTGTACTAAAGACATAACGCCTGTGCACGTTTAAAAAATATTAAAATTATATTTTCGTGGCAAAAATTGCGTGACAGAGTTGTAAATCAGGGCGACAGAAGTATATTTTATGGAAATTACACTTGTTTCCGCCACTTTTAGTTAGGCATATTACATAATGTTACGAAAAACTTATATGACGACATAGATTCTAAGACTAGTTTTTAACTCCGGAAGATATAGCCAATCATGAAATAACGCTTCAATTTTTTGCCAGTTTTAATAATATTAAAAATTTTGTGACGGAGTGGTAAAGTTTTTGGTCGAGTATATATTTTGGAACCTGGGAAAAATATATGAACTTCGCTGTTTTCAGCTTTTTCCGGTAGATTAAACAATTAGCTATCGTAAAAAAAAATAGGTGGTGATAAAAAAAGCTTTATATATATTTTTCAACCTTAAATGAATACTTTATTATTATGTAGGTTAAAAGAAGAGCAACCCAAATACCCAAAATGCCATTAGATATGTATGAAATACAAAGGATGTGGCATCAAAGGGGAGGGGGCATGGCCCCCATGCTCCCCCTTCCCTATGACCGCCCCTGATATCGATAGGTAAGTATCGTTTTGGCTTATTTTGTTTATTAGATATATCAAAGACCTATATATCAATTTTTAAGAAAAAAATATCCATAAATTTTCTTATATTACATTTATTTTTGCTTAATAGGTAGTGGGTAAATAAATATGGCATACTAAAAATTGGTGACAGCTCTCCTGCTATATCATAAATATTTAGAACAGGTACCAGAAACTGCAATAATAAAATTACCGTATCTATAGTAACCTCAAAACTGTCAATTGAAAGTCAATGTAGGTATAATTTTTTTCCATAAATTTTCGTTAAAATGACAAAAACGGCGAAACCGAAGCCATCTGGAGAAAAATCAAACAAACAGATCAGAAGACAGCTTTTTAAACCAGACATACGCCTGGCAAATGCTATTGTAGGAGCCATAGCTTTTTTACAAAAGGCAGCAATTCACGCAACTCCAAAAGTTATTAAAAAATGCATGTTTGAAAGGTCCAGAAAAGGTTTTACCAAAAGTATAACGCAACTTCCTTTATATTTAAGAAGAGGTATGGAACTTGGTATTTTAAAGAAATGGCATGGAGGATACAAACTAGGAGATATTCAAATTAGAAAGAGAGGTAACAGAAATAAGAAAAATACGGAAAAAAGTAAAAAGTTGAAATAATTAAAGAACCTGAGAGAAGTGAAGTAAGGAGTTTAGCTCATTCTGCCAAAAGTTCTGTTTGTGCTTTTTAAGTTTTGTTTTGTGATGTTTTTTGTTGTCTGTCACGTCCTTTAATAAAGATGTTGTGTGTAATAAATAATCTGACTTGTTTTATTTTAAAAAAGGTTACCTACATATTGATATACAGTGTGTCTTATAAAGGTAAAACCATATGGAAACCTTTTTTATTATTCATTTTGCAAAAAAAATATTATTTATAAAAAGTTCTGCATGATCCAAAAACTAAGAGGCAACCATCAGGTATTAAATTGCATTTTTATTTAGAATTATTTACATACTGGACGCATCGCCGATTTTAATGATATTTGGAATACTGGGGTTTTTGGGGCGCTGATTACAGTTTTCTGCTAAATTGCTAGTTAATATTTGATTTCCACCACTAAAAACCTCATTTTAATATTTATTTTACCCATTTTTTCCATAAAATTGTAATGCGCGGCGCCAAGGCTACTGCAATCAAATGATTGAAAGAAAACCTAATTTAACATTACCAAAAACAAGGCAGCGTTTTTATAAAAAACACAGAGCATTTATTTTATCGTTAATTGTTTATAAAAATAAAAATCATAATTTTGACAATCTCTCATATCAACGAAAATAATAACAGACTTCAAACTTGGCAGTTGTAATTAGGGCCAAGAGACCTTTCAAATAAAGTATCACTAGACTTCTCTTTCCATTTAAAATTTGAGGGTGAGACTTACCCCTGCTAGACGGTTGCAGTTTTGGGGGTGCAAATAGCAAAAAAAAAAATTTTACCTAAAATTAAAAATTAATGAGGGTAAAAGTTTTTTCTTAAATGACTTAGAGTGCTTAAAATAGGCTCTGTTTTGTTTTGTTTTCAAATGGCCATCCTGTATTTTAAATTAACCTGTATATGGAACAGCAGGTGCTTATTCTTTTATCTGTAAAAATAATTGTTTTTTTTTGCTGTAATAATTAGGTTTTAGGTCAAATTATGTTTTGTTCTTATTTAATGGTGACCATTTCTACTATGGTTCATTGGCTTTAATGTAATTTACTTATTGAAACTTAACTATTAACGTTAAATATTATTGATTATTATTCAAATTGAACCTCGTAAATTAAAAAAATGTGTTAATATTTTCATGTGTTTAAATAAAAACAGGCTGCCCAAACGTTAAAGGTTTATTTTTTGGTCTTATATTTTAAAATTTAAGAAAAAAAATTAAAATATTGTCAGCCATATACAGGATCTTTTTTCTGACAACCAGCTTTTAATACCAATATTAATTTTATTGGGCCTCTAAAAACATGACACACGTGCCCGTAGAATAATCGTTATATACTTGGGGCCAGACATATTTCATTCTGAAACCAATGCCGCAAAGTAGGCAAAAAATCATAATGTAGACAAACCCTTTTGTAAACAATGACTTATTGCAGTAAAATATTAAACACAAAGTTTCTGGTTTCTTATGCAACAAGTGAGGTTATATGGCGGACAGAGGGAAAATAAGAGATTTTTTTTATTTTCCTAAAAATATGTAATCAGGCTCCGTCAGGTTTGTTTACTTTATTATTTTTTTGTGTACTTTGCGGCATTGCTTTCAGAATAAATTTTGTCTGGCCCTAACTATATCTATAATCTTTACCAAAAATTCGATGGTTCGAAGTTTTATTTATTTTTGTTAAGAAAAAATATGTTTTTTAACACATGGCCAATAAAATTACCATAAAATAAATGTGAATTTATATCCCATAAAAGTGCACTGTGAAATTTCCTTAAATCGAAGTGACATATCGTAAAAAGAGTCCGTATCGGGAACAAAATTAATAAAAACGGTAATGTGAAAGACATTTATTATGATATTAATTGATATTTTATGGTAATGCACTGAAGGCATTGAACTTCTTTGGTCCTTATATATGTGATGGTATAGTAATTTAATGAGTACCAGTCAGTACCGTTATAGACACAGAACTACTAACGCATAGCATTTACGCTGACAGATTGATTTAATGAATAATTATTACACTAGGTGGCATAGAAACATTAAGTAAAAATAATTAAATTTTAATAAACATTGCGTAAATGTTTAAAAATAATTAATATTTGTGAAACCATTTAATTTATCTGGTTAAATATATTTTTTATGCCCTTGTCTAAAATCTTGCTGCCCAGTTGTACACTAGAGTGTACTGGAGTTGCTAGACGGTAATAACATAATAACAGAAGTATGAATTTGGGTAGTTGCTAGACGAAGATGCATGAGTAGCTAGAATAATATTGTTGAGTTCCTAGACGGTAAAAATCACAGGTGCATGCAATAAAATATCTTGTTAAACGAACGCTTTATATATTTTTTTTCGGTTTTGCTTCATTTTGCCTTAAAATACACTTATTTTAATAAATAACGTAAAGATTTTAATTATGTATTATTTTTATTGTAGTCTTGGGTTTAATTAGGGAATTTAAAAAAGGACTTACTTACCAAAACTAACAATTTGTAAGTGTGTATTAGTCTTGAGTTTAAATAAGAATTTAAAAGGAAAAGTATTTGCTTACCAGAACTATCATTTGTAATTTTCTAAAATGTGGCGGGGACCAACAAGAAGACAACTTGTTTCAGTTTTTATATATAATCATTTGTGACAGTGAGGTCACGTCTAGGTTACGTCTAGGAACTCAACCATGTCCCCATCTAGCAATCTAACTATGTCGGTCTAGCAATTCAACAATCTTAATCTGTTTTATCTACACCGTTCTTAAGAAGAAATTAAAATGGCTTTTAAATTTTTCCTTGAAAACGAACGTAGATACAAAGAAAATACAGAAAACTAAAAAGTTGTATGTTTAATTGCTTAATCATAAAAAAATATAAAACTTCATAAAAAGTTAGTGGCGTACTTTTTTTCAATAATATTGGCTATGGTGCCCATTGAGACGCCACTGAACCCAATAATCTTAATCTAGGCAAAAGCTTTACAAGCGCCTTATTATATTAAATAAGTATATCAAATTTCATTTAAATCGGTAAAAGGGCTTCTAAGATATTTAAAAATACCGACTCTTAATAAAAACTTTAACACCCTTTACCCCAAAAATAAATCAAGGTCGGACATATGTTTATAGGACCTTTTTTTTTTCATAAAAGGACATAACAAATCACCCCATGAAGTTTCCTAGCGTAGTTAGGAACACACCTATAACAGAGTATATTTTTTATCTTTAGTTAAAAACTAACTGTGTTATTTTGTGTTTTTATATAGGAACAGTACTTAAAAGCCTAACACCATAATCTTCACATACCGTGCGTATCTATTAAAATTTATAAATCAGATTTTGTTACACAATTTAGGTTAAAAAAATTTCTGAGTAAAGAAATAAAAGGTAAATATCGCTACGAGCAACCTTCTTTAAGATATTGCTTATGAAATATTTTATTCTATAAAACAATTTACATTTATTTTCCCTACGATTTTTATAGGCCCAGACCCAGCAGTCTTTAAAGGTTCCATACAAAATGCTACCACAAGTCTTTTGGGTCAAAATATGTACAACGATCTAACGCAATTTACCTTAGTCAAAAAGTTAATCGTTTGCGAGTAACAGGGTGCCAACACATGCAAACGATCAGTTTAACTAATTAGCTAATTGATAGCATTTGTACCGACCTTTAGATATACCGGGTGGCCTAGATTTAGCGTAAAGGAATGCAAAGAAATTTTTGTATAAAATGAAACGATTACTTAAATATTTCAAAAGAGTTATTTTTACTGATATCTACTTAATACATACATATACGTTTCTTAAAAAAAATTAAAATTTATATATTTTTATACTTTAACACTTTAATTGACCGATAAAATACCAAGGCAGAAAAAACATGAAATATTGAACATACCGGGTGCCAACGAATCTATTTGCAAGCTATAACTTCTAAAGTATTAGACATATCAAAAGGAGAGTTAGTATATGTGAATGGTATAGAAAATGAAGAGCTTTCGCATATTTTTCACTTTTTGGTTACTTCCGATTTAACCGGAAATGACTTCAATTTTGAATTTTTAAATAGAACACCGATTAAATTTTAACATTTTTGATATCTGAGACATTTCTAAGTAGAAATTTAACATTTTAAAAAGTTTTAACGCCTGCTTGATTTTTTAAGAAGCCATTTGTAGTATTTATCCAGGTGGCTATGCTTATTTACGACTTTATTTTTAAGCCCATCGTTAATAAACTGATATCGTTAGATTGGTCGAAATTGGCAATTGGCCGTTATTAGGCCACGTGTTGCAGATAATGTGATGGCATCCGTCATTAATAAGTTATGATGAAAAAATGCGTTTTAGATGATGGCATCCATCATTAATAAGTTATGCCAAAAAATGCGTTAAGGATGATGGCATCCATCATTAATAAGTTATTGGCAAAAAGTTAGCAAAAATACACAAAAGTGGGCAATTGGCCACGTGTTGCAGATACTGTGATGGCATCTATCATTAATAAGTTATGATTAAAAAATGCGTTAAGGATAATGGCATTTATCATTAAATAAGTATTGCAAGTTTTATAAGTTGTAAATTTTGTAATCGAAAAAATAAGAAAAAAGACAGGAAAACTTTATTATTAAAAATTTCATAAAATAAATTTTTATACAGTAACAATAAACCAACAAAATGTATGTAGTAAAATTTAAAAAATGATAGTAAATCAAAAGAAAACACTTTAAAATAGTAAGTGTTCAAGGGACACTTACACTCAATTTTCAGATCCAAAAGATAGGGAGAAATATTTTAAAGTTAAATGCAAAAAAACTATTAAATATATATAACATTTTTTATTAACACGTCTTTAAAATTTTTAATAAGGGAACTCGACCCTAATTTCATATAATTTTTTTAAGTAACTACAAACTTAAAAAGTTTTGAACAAAATGTTTACAGCTCCTAACAGTCTACCCGAATAACTCGCCTTTTCGACTAGCCATCACCAATTAATCACACACACTAACTAGCTAATGAATACACTTAATTATGTTCATTAAAAAACTATTTTCTTTAAATACGAAACTAAAAAGCTAGAAAACCACGTAGAAAATAATTGCACAAAGCGGTCTCAAACAAAAACAAGTTTGCTTCATCTGTCGAAATCGTCAAATCTTGTATTTCGGCTAAGCGGGAAATTTAAATTTGTCACCTTCGGTCGAAATCGTCGAAATTAACCTAGCTAATTTTACCATCGTTTTATTTTTATTCTCACAAAAATACATAATAAACATTTTGTTTGACGTAATTTTTATTTGCATGATTTGTTAAAAATAAAATGTTATGAAAAGGCCATTTCCTTTAAATTATGTAAAAACAGATAAAATAATGTTGTTTAGCTGCCATTATAAATAAAACAGATCAAAAAATTGCTCTAATGTTAGTTTAATACCAATGTTAATAATATGGTTTAAAAAGTATAAATATGTGTTGAAGGTTTGCCTTCAAAAAGACAAAATTTATTTGCCTGCAACAAAAAGGCATGCTTTATTTAATCAGGATAGGTATGCCGCCATTTTTGTATGCTTGCCGGCAATTCGCCTGCATGTAAAATTTATTGGCAATTGAGTGTTTATTTAGGGTTGACTTTTTAATGCGTATTAGATGTTGGCATAATATTGCCACCAATTGCCAATGCTTTACCATCAATGCCAATATGAAAAATGTATATTGCCGGCAAATAGTGTTTGCTGGAAACTATCTACAAAGGTTAGTTAAATATATTGGTTTTACAAGTATGCAATGTACAGATAGCTTTATAAATTTCTTCTATTCATTAAAATTATATGATAAAAATTCATTGAAACTGTAAAAAGCTTATGCTTTTAAAATATTTTCTACATAATTTAAGAACGGTCTGAGAGGCATATTTTTTATGTTCTGTGGTAGTACCTATGTTAGAGAATTTAATTCCATAGTAATTTATGCAATTTCTGCTCGAAAAAAGCCTATAGTTTTTAGGTCTGAGGTCGGTATTTCCTTCAGTTAGATATGAATGTATTTGTGGCAGCATTTTAAAAATACCCTTAAGAGACGCCCTGTATAAATTATTTTTGGTAAATTGACCACTTATTATAAGTTCTATAAGTTAGTTAAAATAAATAATTCAACTTTGAAAATACTCTGTAAGGTTTTCAAACTTATTTAACAAATTTTCTACTTAGACCAACTTTAAATCTTTATTGTTGCCTAACAATAAATTAGCATTAAACAAATAATATGGTGTTGCATATACAATATTAGCGGAAGAAGCAAATTTCACACATAAATGCTTCTGGCACGAAAATACGGCTGGAGCCTTGAAGTCGATTAGTTTTTCTTGTTTTTGCTACTTTATTAGACAATTTAGGGAAATTGTGTTATTCTAACATATTTAAAGCGTTTAATTTGACACCATTATTTTGTAACATGCCTTGATCATACTGTCGGCACCGTAATTGCTTTATTACTATGACTCTTTAGATTTCTTTATGCGAAATGGCATCATCAGAAGCAGTTGGGTTTTGTGTGTTTCTGATTAAATGTTTCTTATTTATTGAATTAACCATGGCTTAATTATTATAGTAATTGTAGAGGGTTTTTATTTATACACTTCTGGACAAAAAAACAGACAAAGAAACATTTTTTAAAAGTCAATCTTAAATACCTTTTTGGTCCTTTGACCGATTTTAAATAACTTTTAGTGAAGTTGTAGCATTTTCTTTTAATAATTATTTAATATGAGGGTTGCAAAAAAAATTACAGGTTTAGATATTATACAGAAAACAGGTAAATGTTGCATTTTACAAATTTTCAAACACCCTGTGAAATAATTAAAAGTCACAATTTTTTACTAGTGTATAAATTTGATTTGAAAGCCCCATCTATTCTTAACATTTAGTTTTTTTATTTATATTGGTATCTCTATTCTCTATTCTAAAAATATTTTTTTAACAATGCAATTAAATTATAATTGCCATATTATACGCTATAATGCAAACATATTGGGGAAATTAAGATTTGGATGGTCATATTTCCGAAAGTAATAAATATAAGTAAATTAAAGGTGGATTTTTTTAGAAATCTTTAAAGGATTTTTTAACTGGTAATATAATATACGGGTTGATTTTTTTTAATCACTCTTGTTGTCGTACCCTGTATATCTTAGGAGATAACAAAAAGCTGATTACTGATTTGGAAACTACAAAGCCAACTTGACAAACTTACATTTGTTATTATTTTGTATCATAAAAAAAATTAAAAGAGGTGTAAAATAGTTAGGGATCCCTGGACCATTTTTACCATTCATTACTAACAAGCTAATTTTTTTATGAATAGCTTCATTTTGACAAGACTCCCAACTTTTTTCCTTACAAAATTTTTTGTTGGTGGTAGCATACAGGAGTTGCAGGAATTAAAATATATTGATTTAATAAATATTAAAAAACCAGAACAATATGGGTGGTAAATTATATAAAAATCAAACTACTCACGAAAAATTAGCTTGTTAGTAATGAATGGTAAAAATGGTCCAGGGGTCACTAACTAAAAGTATAAATACACACAAATTTTATTGTCCTTTTTAAACATTTGTGTTGTTTTCTTTTAAAACTAAGATATTGATGCAAATAAAAATATAACTGTTAAGAAAAAATAGATCTTTAAAATTCAAGACACTGGTATATAATTGTGACGTCAAATTATTCCACAGGGTTTTTTGGGTCAAAGTGCAACATTTGGCTCTTCTCTCTATAATACCTAATCCTATTAAAATTTTTAAAATACCCACATTTAATAATCATCTTGATGAAAGAAGCTACCACTTGACAAAAAAATAATTGAAATCGTTCAAAAACCAAAAAGTAATTTAAAATTAAATTTTAACAAAATTTTCTTTTTCCGGTTTTTCTTTATTCAGGAGTGTATTTTGCAACCCACTTACAACAATAACAAAAAATGATGGAAAATAACTTCCTGCATAAAAGTTTCATAGAGTGAGGTCAGTTTCATCCATTATCATCTTTTGAGCTCAACAAAAGAAGTAAATAAACATCAGAATCCCAAGAAAAATAAAAAAGTAAACTTTCTTTAAATAGAACATCCTGCATTTAAAAAATCTTTAACTACATAAATATCTCTGAAAATATACCTACCACATTTAATATATCTATTTTTAATAGTTTCGGAAATATGACCATTTAAATCTGAATAATAGGAGACATAATTTTCATTATATCTACCTACCTTAAGACAGTATTAAAATTATATCTACTAGTTATCCGATCATGGGAACCTAGAGGCAATATGAAAAACGGTTTTAAACTTTTTAACATGTCACATTGTGATCTAAAGTTGTCTCAAAAATCCTAAAATATTAAAATCTGTAGGGTGTTTTACTAACAAATTTTAAACTGGAGTCATTTCCGGTTAAACCGAAAGGGACCGGAAAGTAAAAAATATGAGAAACTTTCCTTGTATCATACTTTTACCTATGCCAAGTTTTATTTAAATATGTCTAATATTCTAAAGCCTGCTACTCACTACGCGATACTGCTACTCACTACGCGATACTTGTCGAGTAACTTGACTCGGAATATAATTGAAAAGTATGTGTTGAGGACTACTTATAGAATTGCGAACTTTTGGGAAGTACAAATAAACAACAACAAGTGGTTTCTAGAGGTAACGGATGTGGGATGTAGAGATGTGGTTCTTTTTCAGTCATTTACACTAATGTCCTGTAAAAATTTAGTTTGTGCATATTCCAAGCATCATACACTTTATTTATTAATCCCACAGACTTGGTAAGTAGCAAGTCGTGTATACGACGATTCGTTTAGACTTGGCAAGTTACTTGCACTTCCCGAGCTGTAGCGGAAAACAATCACAAGTCAAAGGAGCCAAGTACTTGACTTGGCAATTTATTTACCGGCGCTACATTACGCGGTACTTGGAAAGTCAAATTGAACGGTTTTTCTTTTTTAGATATAAACCGCAATCAACCAAAAACCTATTAATTTATATTCGAAGAACCGCTTTTCGATTTTGGTCTGATTATCCAATCGAATACCGGTTTAACCGGTTTTCGAATATCGGTTGACCGGTTTTAAAGAAGCGGTTTTCAAATACCGGTTTTTCGAATAATCGGTTTTCGAATACCGGTTTTCGGTTTTGGCCAAAACCGCGGTTAACCGAAAACCGGTTCACCGAAAAACCGGTTTCGGTTGCCAGCCCTAATTCAGAGTCAAGTTACTCGCCAAGTACCGCGTAATGTGTAGCCAGCTATAGTTTTTCGCCACAGCTCGGAAGATATTTTTGGCTGTTTGGGGACATACAGTGATTGAATCCGTTGGTTTACTAACATTGTCAGTATAAATATTAAAATAAATCAACTGTAATTTCTATTTAATATTATTATAAGTAAGTATTAATCAGTGTGGCAACACTGACTAAGCCGCCAAGGCGACTTTTTTATGTCTTTTAATATTTTTAAGGAGTACCCAATTTACAATTTTTAATTATTCTGCTAGTGTTTAATACACAAAAACGTTTTAAAATATAATATAATTATAGGGTATAAGTAGGATTTTTTTTCATAGAAATTTGTAAAAACGCAGCCCCGCTCGAGCTACAGCTCTAAGTTGTGTGAAAAAAAATATTATTTTAAACTGGGATTATATTTTCGCATCAAATCCCACAAAAATTTACAAACACCTTTAATTAGAGGCATTGCATTAAATGGTTTTTATAAAAAGGTAAAACTTTATTTCTAGACAGAAAAGTTTAATAAGCCTCTTAGTGCACCAATAATCAATGTCAAGTTTTATTAAAACTGGATAAGAAATCTTTTAAAATATAGCATTATTATACCCTGTAGACGTAAATAGTCTCCCCCTCATGATAACTTTTGTACCATTAATTTTTTCTTTAGCAAATTTAGGCATTAAGAATGGCAGGATATAAACTACTTTTTGACGTAAAATGATAGTTGCAACAATCAGAGGCAATGGGAAAAATATTAAATAAAAAGTCTTGTGGCACATCATTTTTAAGCTACTGATAAAAACTTTACAACCCTAGAATATAATAGTCAGTATCTTCAGCTACTGCAAAATGGCGGTACTTTAAAAATTACCCAAGTACCTAATTGGGATTTCAATATTTCCAGAACTAATAGAGTTTCATGTACTTAATGTGGTATTTTCTAAAAGCTCTTTAAAATATCCTTTTAATGGTGATACTGGTAATAATATACAGGGTAGGACAAAAAGTGGATATTTTGTATAAATGCACCCTGTATATTATATCACTATTGAAGAGAAATTTAAAAGAGATTTAAGATAATACAACATTAAGTACATCTAACTTTATTGGTTTCGGAAATATGAACATCCAAATCAGGTATTTATTTTCTAGGGTTATAAAGTTTTCGCCAGGAGCTTTGAAATGATGTGCTATAAGACACCTCTTTCCATTTCATTTTTTCCTAAGATGGCGTCTATCCACCATCTTAAATGTTGTAACTATCATTTTTACGTCAAAAAAGTTTATATCCTCCCACTATTCATACTCAAATTTAATGAAACAAAAATAAGGGTACAAAAGTTAGAAAGGGGTACTATTTATGTCCACACTATATAAACAGTTTTTTTTAAGTTTAACGTTCTGTATCTGCAGGGCATGTCCGGACCTACGTTTATATAATCTTTTTTTTATATTTTAAATTGTTAGAATCTGCCCCTAAATGTTTCAAATACCATTTTGTAACACCCTTTGTAAGTGTTATTTTACTAGTAACCTTCTAGCCATATCTAACTAGTAAATATGGCTATATCAAAACAAAAATATGTATAAAAAAATGGACACGCATTAAGGTTAAGAACCGCAAAATTATGTGACCTCAGAAAATAACCATGACTAAAACAAAATTGCCTAGATAAAAACTGTATAAACGTATAAGTAATTTGCAATCATAAAAATAAAAATTATAATGTAGTTACTGCAATCATTATGACTATAGTTTCTATTTTATTTAAAATATGTTTCAGTAGAAAGTAAATTATTTTTATAAGCCAATAACCTTTGCATTGCATTTTATCATATAAAGATTTTTCTTGTAACATTATAACAAAATAAAAAAATATTGTTTATTGTTAAAAAATGATTACTTAGACCATAAGTTATTCACGGTAGGTTGGAAATTAAACGCTCTTTTCTCCCATAGCTCATAGAAGTAAATATAATTAAATGAAATATTTAGGTGTCATTCTTTTTGTAAAATACGAATGCTGTTAGTTCAACACATCTACGTCATCAACTACTAAATATTTACACACAAAAGCACCGACTTGCCATGTAATTTTTTTACCATAGGCATCGCTTAATTGTAGCACAGAGTAACTAGCTACCGCAAATTGTAGATATACGGTTCCTGTAGTTGATGAGATGTGTGTTTGGGGCATTTTGATACCATTAAAGTATGACGTAGCGGTGTTTAACTAACAACGTTTGAATTCTACACCTATTTTCTTTTAATTACAAGTTTACCAAATTTCTATCAAACGTGACATTTTTGTGAAAAAAACAAGATATATAAAAACTACAGGCCGACCAACGCTTAAAGGCGTGTTTAAAATAGACGGGAAAAAGGAGATACACTGAGAGAAATTTCTAGCGACCATAATTAAAGTTTAAATAATCATAACTAAATTATCTCAGTTAAATAGGGGACAGATAGGATCAGTTAATGCCATAATTAGAGTTGACTTTCTACTTCCCAATTAGTTACTATAACTAAGTCGGTTTAATAACCGAAAACATCCACGGAACAGGAAAAGGTTCGCCCAGCACACAATTCACTTCGCGGTCTCGAAAGTTTGTTGATTCATAAATAAATAAAAAAACGATATTTTCTTGCTCTCCCGAAGCGTTTATGTTAGTAACTGCCTCTAGAACGAGTGAGTTTTTTTAGTCGAAAAAATAAAAGAATAAATAATTACCAATATTAATTAAGAAGTTGCAAATCTTTTTTAATGCTTACCTTTAAAAGCTTCTATAACACTTTGTTTAAAGCCCCATTCCTGTAAAGTACGTTTGTAGGCCATTATAAAACTGCATAACGCTAAAACAAACCACAAACATAGCAAAACGAAATAACATATTTGGTTTTTAAATAAATTAAGATTTTTACACGCGCCATTTTGGAATCAGTCCAAAGGCGTCCGTAAAAATAATACGCCAAGAAAAACCTACCTTATCCAAACCACACGAAGCACAAAACTGAAATACCAACAAGAACGTTGCGCCTCTTTTGGAAGACTATATCGATTTTTAATTTTATATCATTCATATCTAGGTAAATGACTTTAGTTGTGATTATTAAAGAGTCCACTTGTAATACCGGAATATCTAATAGTATTAGGAAGGTCTTTTTCTGTCTTTATTAATAGAAACTTTATTTGATGCATTTAATAAACACAAATAATAAACTTAATTACCACAATTAAACCGCAACATAATAGTAAATCTGGTAAGATTTTATTAACACGTAAATGGATTGTAACTAAACCAACTAGTTAGAGTTATGCAGAAATTTATTAACAGTAATACCTTGATTTCAGAAAGACAAATTTAATAGTTTCCGAAAGATCAATCTAATATCATTATTAAAAAAATAGCTATGTTACATAAAAATAAAAGAATGGTTATTAACGAAACAACTGAAAGGTAGTTTAATTGACTGTTTTCTTTCAGTGTACCCGCCTTACACATAATGACCGGGTGTTTCTTACAGGTGTTTCCTGTTTCCCTATATAACTTTTTTACCTAGTAATATAAAAAAATTAAAATTAGTTTTTCTTATTTGACAAATTGGTAGATTGGTTAACGTATTCACTTGTTTTTCCTTACTTCCGGTTTAACCGTAAATTAATGATACTTTGAACGACACCACCTGTAAATGTTATCTTAACCATATTTTCGCGATAAAAGATTTCAAAATAATTTTTAAATCACGATTTCGTCATTTACATCAAAGTTTATAAAGAGGTTATTCTATTTTATTTTAAAAATTTAGCAATTTTGGTATGGATGCGATACTCTTACATTAGCTTCTTTCATATTTCAATTTTATTGTAATAACAAAAACCACCATGGGAACACATTTAGCATATGAAATATCAATACGTTTCAACATCCCCCTGCGAAGGTTTTGAAATACATTTAATAAGTGACAAATTTGATCTCATTTCACGAAATAATTTTGACGCGAAAACTATTTTAAATAGTTTTACGCAAAAATATGGTTCTAAAAAATGATATTTCGAATACAATGACACCTCACTTGTCTTTTTCTTACACTTTGATGTCAAAAATTTAATTTTTGTAATTCCAATCTAGAGTGCCATGCTTAAGCTAGAACGGCTTATTATAAGTCAAGTAGCCGCGGAAAAATAGAATGAATCGTAATTTGTTTTTACGATATCTCAGAGCGCAGTCAAAATTTGCAAAATCCAATTTATGATCAAAAGTCTTTCTTTTTCAAATAAAACGTGAATGGCTCCTTGGCATATCTTAAAACAGCATTTTATTCGGATTAATTTAGTACCACAGTTGCAGTATTTTAGATTTTTTTTAAGCAAGAAATTAAATGATTCTCAACCTACCACTACACTAAAAAAATGATATTATTAATTTATGACAACATTATTAGTTAATTATGTGTTTTGTAAAAAAATGTCCTATTTGAAATACCGCCTATATGTACCTAAATTACTCGAAATAAAATGCTCATTTAGTATCAATGTGGAAACAGGTGGCTAACGAGCCACCCTCGTTCTATTGAAAAAAAAATTAGTTTTAACCATAAATAGGATTTTGTAAACTTTGACTCCGCCCTTAAAAAGTCGTGAAAAACTAAAGGAGATTAATTTTATTTTCCGTGGCTACTTGACTTAAAATAAACCGTTTTAGCTTAATCATGACACTCTGGGAATATAAAAATTAAATTTCTGACAGCAAAAGTGTCAAAAAATGACAACTGAGGTGTCATTGTATTCAGAATGTCATTTTCTATCGAAATAAGATAAAATTTACCGTTAGCATTATTTAAAATTCAAAAGTAGCAGTCATTTCCGGCTAAACCGGAAGTAATGAATAACAAGTTAATACGTCAACCAATTTACAAATATATCAAATAATAACATACCGAATTTCATTATTCTATCTTACCAGGTAAAAAGTTATAGGGGAAACCACCTATGAGGAACACCCGATATAATTGCAAAGCACCAAGAAACAAAAGACAAAATATATAGGGTGTCTCTAAAAGTTGCAGAAAAATGCCACCACAAATTCCTAAGGCCCAAACATGATAGTCTGACACAACTTCCTATAATTTCTACCATAAAGTAAATAAATCACGTATTCTATCTATTACAAGGTGGAAAATAAGCTTTTTTATTGTCAGGTCAAAATTGTTTATTTTTTATTTTTGTTTTTTTCCCTTATGTTATCTATGGATATTTTAGAGCATAATTTACTCTGAATTTGATTTTTTTAATTGAAATTCTACAAAAAGCTGTATTTTTATAAAATTTCACAATAATATTATTATATCGTAAGGCGGACTAAGTTGGATTGATGTTGAGTCTTTATAAGTATTAATAAACCTTTGCTAAACGTGTTTCGTTCTACAGGAATCAACACATTAGATTTTTAAAAGTGCGACATTTGTATCTTTCTAGTTTATTCGAAAATATAGATTTTAGCCATTAATCTTCACACGACAGAGTAATTAATTTTTGGAACATGTCCCAAACCCAATTATTTTAACTGGGAGCAATTTTGCTGTAAATTTTCGTTTGCGATTTAGGTCGCATGGACTAGCGATAGGAAGGTAATGAATCTTCCAAATGTTTTCAATTATTTTTAGGTTGTAACAAGACATAATTTATTATTTGGTAAAATATTTTTGTCAGTTAACGTACAGGGTTAAATTAAATAACTTTCTTTAAGAATTTTATAAAGTTGTAGTCTATTAAACTATGTTATACTAGATTAGACTAAAAAATCTTTTTTTATATTTTAAAAATATTATTTATGGTAAATAAAATATCGTACAAACTTAAGCCCTTAATAATAGTAATAAGAGGACTTCCATGCGACTAACAGTTTTCTGATATCAATCTTATTGTTTTCGGCAAAACTCGCAAATTGTTGATCTGAAATATTTACCAACACACATTTTTAAAGAAAATTAATAAAGTCCCTATAAAAAATAACCTTCTATGTAAATTGTTGTTTTTTTTGTGTCTCGAGTTTGAATTTTAAATTTGTACTACAAATATGAATTTAATAAATGAAATAAATATTTTATGAATTCAACTTTATCGTCGAATAACTTTTGAAGAAGTAAATTTTAAAAAAGTTAGACCTTTTTTGTAGCGTGTCAAATTTTCTTTAAAATTATATTTAATTCGCTTTATTAAGTAATAAAAAAAAGATTTAACTAACCAGAACTAACCATGACCCCTTCAATGTGACAGTTTTGTATGACAGTCTGTGGCGCTTTAAACTAATCAAATTTCTGGTTATTGTGCTTTTTACTGTAGTCTAAGTTAACAGAGAATCTCAAAATTAAGTGGCAAATAAATCCAGCAACAAACGCATGGTGTTGATAGCTAAATCCTTGTATAAAACGTACGTAGGGTGTTCGAAAAGTTTGGAGATATACGTACATTTATTTGATTTTTTCAAAATAATTTCCACCACATTGCATACACTTTTCCATTCTAACCAACCAGTCACTAAAAATAGCTTTCCACTTTTCATTTAAAATTTCAGCGCATATTTTATCCCAGGCCACCAGTAGCACGTCTTCAGTTTAAAACTTTTGTCCTTTCAGTTGGCTCTTGACAAAAGGAAACAACCCAAAGTCACACGGCGCCAAGTTGGGGCTATAGGGCGGATGTTCCAAAAGTCTCAAGCCTGCATCTGTTAAAAATTGACTGGTAAGTTCACCGGAATATGCAACGGGAAAGGAGAGCAACATGCGCATATAATGCACAACATTGGCGCAAATATGCAAGAATGTTTAAAAAATAGTAATATATGCAAATATGCAGACATTAATTATCGTCTTTTAATCATAAATTTTGTATTTAGAAAACAATCCATATATAATAATAATATTCTAAATTGCCTCCTGCTAGTATTTAAAAAGTTGTATTTTTTATATATATGTACAAACTGCATTAAGATTTAAATATAAATTTGACATTTATTTATTTTACATAATAAAAATAACAATATTTTAAGAAATCAGTAGTACCATACATCCCAGTCTTATAAATAGGCAACTAGAAGCTGCAAGCACTGGCATGTTCTGTTTTTCAAAATTTTCACCAAATATTATGTTATCTGTAAATAAATGCTTATAAATGAAAATCTTCTTTCTCACTCAAAGAAGTTATAAGTCAATCTCTGTTTATGTTGAAGGCGATAGTTCAGTCGTGACACTGATGAACTTTCGCAACTTTTCCAAAATAGAAAATCCTGAGTTTTTGTTTAAACATTATTGCAATTCTTACCTTCCTAGTAGATATGAAATTGCTGCGTCCTTAACCATACGAAAAGACCTTGATGACAGCTAGCCAGTTGCGAGTTTGGGCAAATCACTCTTAACTTTTCTATAAGTTTTGAAAGGCATACTGTAGTGTACCAGAGAGCAATTACGATCTTCTGTTCTCGGAGCACAACATGTTCAATTATTCCTTTTGAACCAAAAAAACAACTATCATTATTTTTTTACAGATCTTAATTTGCGAACTTCGGTCGGAGTTTCTTCACCTTCGAGAACCCATATCTTATTCTATTGTTTAGTTGGGACGTCGTAATAATAAAGTTTCATCTCCCGTGACGATCGACACTATGTCTTTAAATTTACCTTCCTTGAATGTGGACATCATTTTTTTACACCAATTTACTCTTTGTGTCTGCTGCTCTTTTGTGTGGAACCCAAAGAGTACAAATTTTTCTAAAACCCAACTGCTCATGTATGATCGTGTGTAATGTTGCTAAACTAATGTTCAATGTCTCTCCTAACTGTCGATAGGTAATTCGTCGGTTTGTTTCTATAGCTTTTTGGACGGCAGATATGTTTTCTGGGGTAACTACTTCACACGGTCGATCTGAGCGTGAGGCGTCTTCAAGCGAAAACGAGCCCCGCTGAAATTGTTTGTACCATCTGTATATGGTCCCACAAGATGGACAGTCATCAACAAGTATAGGCTTCATTTCTTCTAAATATTGTTCTTGAGATAACCCACGTGAAAAGTTGTATTTCAAAATTGCACGGCACTCGATAGTCGTCCACGACGCCATTGCGCTGAAATCGCTGGACACGAACTGGCGCAAAACTGATAGTTTACTAATAACTATGTACTACTACGACATGTCATGACATGTACAAACAAAAAACATTAATGTCACTTTCCTGCACCGTTTAGTTACAAAGTATCTCAAAACTTACTGAACACCCTACGTATTTAGTTCTGATGTCTTCAGATATGCGAAATATGACCAGACAGTAATCTAAGCGATCACAAAGGTAGTTTTTACAACCTTTTGATTGATATACATGAATTTAAACTGAATTTAATTGCAGATATTAAAATACATTTGTTTTTATATTTTGTTTTAGGTTATAACCCATATAGCATCCGTCATTAATAATTTATGATGAAAAAATGCGTTTAGGATGATGGCATCCATCATTAATAAGTTATGCCAAAAAATGCGTTTAGGATGATGGCATCCATCATTAATAAGTTATTGGCAAAAAAATGCGTTTAGGATAATGGCATTTATCATTAAATAAGTATTGCAAGTTTTATAAGTTAAATGTCCCAAAAGTTAAATAACATATTTAGAATTTTGTAATCGAAAAAAATGAGAAAAAAGGTAAGAAAACATTATCAATAAAAAAATTACATAATATAAATTTTTATACCGTAACAATAAACCAACAAAAATAATAAAAAGTTTGTAATAAAATTTAAAAAAGATAATAAATCAAAAGAAAACACTTAAAAATAGTAAGTATTTAAGGGACATTTACACTCAATTTTCAGATCCAAAACATAGGAAGAAATATTTTAAAGGAGTTAAATGTCTTTAAAACTTTTAATAAGGCAACTCCCTGATTTCATATAATTTTTTTAAGTAACTACAAATTTAAAAGGTTTTAGACGAAATATTTACAGCTCCTAACAGTCTACTTAAATAACCCGCCTTCTTGACTAGCCATCACCAATTAATTACACAACACATACTAATTAGGTAATGAATACACTTAATAATGTCTACTAAAAACTCTTTTCTTTAAAAAAGAAACTAAAAATCTAGAAAACCACGTAGAAAACAATTGCACAAAGAGGCCAAACAAAAGCAAGGTTGCCTCATCTGTCAAATAGTCAAATTTTGTATTTTGGCTAAGCGGGAAATTTGATTCACCTTCGTCGGTCGAAATTAACCTAGCTAATTTTACCATCATTTTGTTTTTATTCTCTCAAAAATACATAATTAACATTTTGTTTGACTTAATTTTTATTTGCATGATTTGTATCAATAAAATGTTAGGAAAAGGCAATTTCCTTTGAAATATGTAAAAAACATAAAATAATGTTGTTTAGCCGCCATTATAAATAAAACAGATCAAAAAATTGCTCGAATGTTAGTTAAATACCAATGTTAATAATATGGTTTGAAAAGTATAAATATGCGTTGAAGGTTTGCCTTCAAAAATCCAATATTTATATGCCTGCAACAAAAACGCATGCTTCATTTAATCAGGATTGGTATGCCGCCATTTTTGTATGCTAGCCGGCAAGGCAAGCCTGCATGTAAAATTTATTAACAATTGAGTGTTTATTTAGGGTTCACTTTTTAATGCGTATTAGATGTTGGCATAATATTGCCACCAATTGCCAATGCTTTATCATCAATGCCAATATGAAAAATGTATATTGTCGGCAAATAGTGTTTGCTGGGAAGCCTACATGGACTAATATGTAAATGTTAATTATTATACATGACAATAATACCTCAAAATCCAGGTAGCAAACACATTTATTAAATAAATTTTAGTTACTATACAGGGTGTCTCTAAAAGGTGCGGTAAAAAAGTACCACAGATTCCTGAGGCTAAAATATGACGATTTAACTTAACATGCCTTAGTCAGGTGTCAAACATTTCTTCTGGATTTGGTTTGTCGATATTTGGTGTAATTGGTTTGTCGATAATTGTGTCACAATATTTGACTAGAGGGGGTTTTGGAAGGTGAGAAATACGAATTTGCTATCAATTTTATTGTATACACTGGAGGGCGCTACATACGATATTTTCTAAAATTTAAAACGAAATAACTTTTTAATTTACTTTTTCTTTGTCCAGGTCTAAGTTATCAGGGTGCTTTAAAATAAGATGCTTATTTTTAAGGGTATAAATCCTTAAGTGATTTTAAAAAGAAAAGTATAAATAAACCTATGAATGGCTTAGCTTTTGAGATTGAGATTAGATTGAGCTTTTTTACCACTCTGTATCTCAAAAGTTAAGATATTTTGAACAGGTTTATTTAAACTTTTCTTCTTAAAATTACCTAAGGATACATACACTTAAAGATTACCATTTTATTTTGAACCACCCTGTATAGATTAGATCTGGCAAAACCTGAATCAACTTTTACCACGTATACCTTTGTTATATAAAATATGTCAAAAAATAAGAATTTGTATCTAAAAGTTACATATAGAGTGGCTTAAAAAGCTATTTCGTTTTTAATTTTACAAAATCCCGCAGGTAGCGCCCTCTAGAGTATACATTAAAATTGATAGCAGATTCGCTTTACTTACCTTTCAAAACCCCCATTAGCCAAATATTATAACAATAGACCCATTATTCACAAAATTATTTATAAGCATAGGCATTCTTGATGCCATTCAAAGAAAGGGCTTTTCGTCTTATTAATGATCCTCTACTTACTCAAAGACTTCCTTCTCTTGCCCATCAGATCAGATACTTTTACGGCTTCTGCTCCGACGAATTATCCAGTATAGTCCCTCCTCTTGCAGCTCCCAACAGAGAAACTCGTGGTGCCGCACGTATGCATCACTATACGGTCCAATTGGACCAGGCCCCGAACTTCCCATTTCATTCGTTCTTTTATCCCTAGAGTTTCTAGACTGTGGAACCTACTGCCAGCGGAGGTCTTTCCTTCTCCCCAAATCTTCAAGTTTTTAAGTCCCGTGTTAACAAACTTACTCTTACCCTACTTAAGACGCCCACGGTACCGTTAGTATTTAGGCTTTCAGCCTTCGTGGATTGTCAAAGATAAAAAAATAAAAAACTAAAACTAGAATAAATTTTTAATACCGAAATCATCCACTTTTTGACTAGGGCATGTTGGGTTATATCGTTATATTATAGCCTCAGTACCTGTGGTACTCTTTTTTCAGCACCTTTTAGAGACACCTTGTATATTTTTTTAAGATTTGCTTCAAATTTAATTTTACTAATGTGGTATTTAAAAGTTTTGCACAATTTGTATTATTAATTACCTGTGTGTACATACAAGAGCATAAATGGGTTACAGCCAATTTCGTGTCAAACAAGCAGCAACAGTTTAAATTAATTAAAACACGCTGTCAGTGTGTGTTATTCATCTTGAAACATAATTTATTGAATTTTGGGCGGATAAGTCTACTGAAAATATAATTTCAAACCTAAAAGCATTAGTTACAAAACTTGCCAATGTAAAAGTAGGTGTGTGAAAAAATTAAATATTCATTAAAAAAATATACAAATTTTAAATATTTTTAAAAAACAATTGCTCCTAATAAATAACTACAATATCTTCTTTTTATTTAGGCATTGGCTAAACGATCGCCGCGACGGCGATTTTGCTAATTATAAGAAGAAAACCGCTGGTCGGCGGTTTTATCTATTTACGTATATAAAAACCAACATAAATGTAAATTAATTTGTTATTACCCGCGGTTTTTACTTATTTTATCGATAAATGCCGCCGTCCAGCGGTGTTGCTTATGAAAACTATTAAAAACCGCCGAATAATAGTTAAAAGTTAACCTAACTTTGTCATTGGGCTTAGTATATTTATTTTTTAAATAGTGGCAAACTCGTTTAGCCTATTTTTGTTTATTTATACAGGGTATTTTATAAGTTGGTGCTTTCCTTTTTACACTGTTTAAAATGCAAGAAAATAAAAAAATAAATAAATATAATTATGTCCGAAAATCTTTTCTTTCCCAGATAAAGGGTGTAAAAAGCTTTTAAAAAATGCCTTTTAAAACATTTTTACCAGTAGCTTTCGAACAAGATTTGTATTGCATTTTTTTTAATGGTATGCCACTGCTTGTTCTTTAAATCAATAAAAATTTGAAAGTTCTGATTTACTTTGGGATTAATTTAATTTTTTGAAATTTTTCCGTACGACGGAAGGTTTTTGTTTAAAAAATAAAAGCCATATGACAAATTCGCTAAAATCTGATATGATGTTTTATTTCTAAGTTAGGTTTTTGACTGTGTAATAGAGTAACAACTTTTAAATACCATTTATATTGTAGTAATGTAAGCATTTGACATTACTTTTTGACAACGGTTCTGCCAATAATTATAATGGTTTTATTTTTTTACGAAAACCGTTTTTACACAACTCTGGTATGTTTACTTTTCCTGCCTGCCTGTTGAGAGGAACTTGATTCTCATAGCTAATTAATCAATTATTGTTTTTTTTTAATTTGTCTGTAGAGAAAACTGTAAACAATTTATTTTTATGGAAAAATATACAAAAAACAATAATAAAAAATACTGGTAAGTCAAAAGTAAAGGAAGGATCTTTAAAAAAAATCGTCCAAATTGTTCCAGTATAAATAATTTCTTTTTTATCTTTGGACAATCCACGAAGGCTAAAAGCCTAACGTACCGTGGGTGACTTAAGCAAGGTAAGAGGAAGTTTGTTAACACGGGACTTAAAAACTTGAATATTTGGGGGAAGGAAAGTCCTCCGCTGGCAGTAGGTTCCACAGTCTAGAAGCTCTAGGGATAAAAGAGCGGACGAAGTGGGAAGTTCGGGACCTGTCCAATTGGACCGTATATGGATGCATACGTGCGGCACCAGTGAGTTTCTCTGTTGGGAGCTGCAAGAGGAGGGACTATACTGGATAATTCGTCGGAGCAGAAGCCGTAAATGTATCTATAGAAGAGCGATAGATCTTCCACAGCTCGACGATGGGCAAGAGAAGGAAGTCTTTGAGTAAGTAAAGGATCATTAATAAGACGAACAGCTCTTCTTTGAATGGCATCAAGGATGCTGAAGGTTGTAGGGGATGCCATTCCCCAGACATGAGAACAGTATTCTAGAGAGGGTCGAATTTGGGACTCATACAAAGTGTATAAGTTGGAAGGAGAAAAATACTTTTGGCTGGGAAAAGAAATTCAAGCTTTTTTGAAGCCGCGGTGGCTATAGATACAATGTGTTTATGCCAGTTAAGGTTATTCTCAAATGTGACGCCCACAAGGTTAAATGTGTCCCCGCTTTGCAAAACCTGGCCACTCATAAGCAAAGGGTGAGCGTTTGATGATTTCTTTCGCGACAAGGAACATGATTGTGTTTTGGATGCATTAAATTGAACGAGATTTTTGGCGCCCCAATCCAATATAAAATTGAGATCCTGTGAAAGAGATATCTGCATCGCCCTGCGTTTGCTTTCCAAGTCAGGTTGAGAGATTGGTTTGAGAACCTGAAAAGTGGAGTGAAGGGTACTATCGTCAGCATAACTATGAATGGGATTGGTTGTGGAAGAAAGAAGGCGATGTGGAGAAGAAACAAAGGTGGTGCTAGTACTGAACCCTGAGGCACTCCAGCATTAATTTTGTGAAAGCTTGAAGCGTGATGACTGATATACGTCGATTAAAAAGATAACTGAGAGCCAAGAGCAGAGTTTAGTTGGAAGACCGTAAGAGGGAAGTTTGTTAAGAAGTGCGTCATGCTAGACTTGGTCGAAAGCTTTAGATATATCAAGAGCAACGATCTGGGACTCACCTAGAAACTCAAGAGACTTGTTCCAGTTGGGCGAAACGAAGGAAAGAAGATCTGCTGTAGATATCTTGTGACGAAATCCGTATTGCCTATTATATATATTTGCTTAAAAATCTAGCTTAGCGTGTTCTTTAAATTTTATGTATTTAATTTCGTAAACAAAAAAAACAACGGCAGTCGATGTTAGTCACCCATCTAAGTATTAACCGTGCTCGACGTCGCTTGACTTCAGTGATCGAAAAAAATATTTTTTGTTTTATCAAAGTTTTATGAAAAAACAAAAAAAATATTATTAAAAGGTGTCGATGATAGCATAGGATCATGGAAAAAAATATTATGAAAATGTACTGCACCAATGTGGTAATTTCAGCAAAATATGCAACACATGTTGCTTTAGGTCTTGTTTTAACTGTATCACTGGTTGACGAACCACCTCAAATTTACATATATAAAAAAATTGTAAAAAATACGCCACAAAACAAAAAAATAGCGTTGAGATGTCTCAGCAACGGGAGGATCATTAAAAAAAAAGATCATGTAAATCAGTTTGGCAGAACTCTCCACCGAAATGTCTGAAATGTTGGGCTTAGCGTTTTAAACATAATAATATAATATAAATTAAACTTTATTTGACTACATTTTTTGATAGCGAATTATATAGCCTTTAAATATGTCAAAAATAAAAAAACTCTGTTGATACTTACGTCACAATTTTATGGTAATTCCCAAAGAGAGCAATAAAATTGTTTGGATACTCGTTTTCCTGCCAAATATACTTGTTTATCGACTTAATGATGGTAAATAAAATATATGCAAATTTTCTTAACGTTTTGGATAAAAAACTTTTTTTTGTTTTTTTTTATTATTATCTGCAATAGACATATTAATACAAAATAAAGTGTATTTTTCGTAAAGGCCTTTAAATTTGATTTAAAAGTGCTTTTAAAAGCAAATACAGGATGGCCATTCGAAAATGAAACAGATTCAATTTTGGACTCTTCAGGTCATTTAAGGAAAAGCGGACACGTTAATTTTTGTTTTTAGGGAAACATTTTTTTGCCCCTTTCACTTGCTGAACTACAAGCGTTTAGCAGGGTAAGACCTACCTCTAAAATTTTAAATAGAAAGAGGGGTCAAGAGACCCCTCTTTCCATTAAATATTTTGGGGGGTAGTGTCATCCCTGTTAGAGAGTTGCAGTTCAAGGGCTCAAAGTAGTAACATAAAAAATGTTTCGTCGTATAATTAAAGACCGAAAAACCGATGTGTCCAAGTGTTTTTATTAAAGAATCGGGAGTGTCTAAAATTAGCTCTGTTTCTTCTTCAAATGACCACTTAGATATCTTTTACCTAACTTTATAATATAAAATACTAAAACTTGTCTATTTAAATATTTTACAGATACTATTAATTTCAGATAACAAAAAGAATGTGTAGATACTTTTATCTGTCTATTTAAAGTTCATTTAAAGTAGCCTCGAACTTTTCACTCGGTCAGCTTCTTTATTACTAAGATTTCTTATAGAAAATGAGCTGTCTAGACATTTTTTTGTTTAGTTTTAAATCTTTTTTTTATTAGTAAACTACCCTCTATTTTAAGCATTACAGGTATGGTATTAAAGTACATAAGGGTTTATTAGGGGCATAAATTTCAGGTGATATTTAAAGTGCCGTAAAAAAGACAATCAATATTTTTACTTTTTATTTTTTTAATAATAAATTATTTATTAACAACAAAAATACAGAAAAAAAAATTAAAAATAAAAATATTTGACAATTTAAAACAGAAACTAAAGAAGTCTTAAAAATTGGCACGTGACCATGCCCACGATTCCAACCCGCCTAGCAATCTGACAAAAAAGAAATATTAAAAATTTAAATTGGGGATGCGGCTAGTTTCATATATAGAAAAGTTTAGAAGGAAGACTTTTAAATCATTTCAAGTAAATTGGTCAGGTAGAACTGGGGAAATCGCGGAGGGCGACTTTTCGACACCAAATTGTGTTTGTACCTGTGGTAATCGAAGGGGTAAATTATGTTGCAAGACATTTCGACACCGCGCCGTAAAGCAGGTAGGCGAGCCCCAGGTAGGTACGGCGCGACAGGGTCATAACAAAAATATACAAAATAATAATAAATATACGAATATTATTATTATGTTGCTGAGTATTGGTTAGGAGTTCTATAAGTAGTAGATCTTTTTAAATAAAATTCAATGTGTCAGAAGCCACGGTCAGGTAAGCTTTGGTCAGCAACGCATTTTTAAAAAATGTGTCTATTCATAAATATATTATTAGAAAAACAAATGCGTTTCAGTGCTTAATTTTATCGTAGTCGATGATGCATCGGCCGCATAAAATTTTTAAATTTTACCATTTAATAATAACATAATATAAGCACTCTAGAGGAATGTTTGCCTATTTGTGCTATCTATATCTATTAAAATAAATTAATTAATTATTTGATCAGTCCTGTAAAATTAAAACGGACCTTTGATGTCGAAAAATGCCATAAAATTTTAGTCACTACCTGCTTAGTGTCGAAATGTCTTCTGCCCGGATATTGTGGGCACCGTCTTGAAAAAGACAGTTTCGGAAAAACGCTTTTAAAGTTTCGCGTCAATTTTTTCGCAGTCATGATATTTTAGACTAGACAAATATTTAATTTGCTATTCCTGCTTGATATATTGGACCTTCCTTAACTATGTAAAAACTATTTTCCACGTTTTTCTCTTCCAGTCAAACAGCCGTGATGCATTGGATGCTTGTATCTCAGAGCGGTCAATCCGGGAGTTTTTGATAAGTTCTGGCTGAGCCAGTTTCGATTGTCAGCAAATAATTTGAATTTGGAATACATCTTCTGTAGGCATATTCTTAAATAGTAAAACTTTGAAAATATGAAAAAAATAAAAATATATATCTTTTTAATTTTCACACTAGATTTTTTTATTTCCACACTTGAAACTTTTTTTAAATTGGCCATTTGTATTCGAACAATAGTAGTTTTTATATATTACGCTAATGTCCCTATAATCGAGGTTATTGAACCATCTGATTATTTTCTACAGCAGGTAACACTGACCTAACGAGTTTTATTTAAAATATGTTACACTTACAGGCGTTATTTTATTCTATTATCCATAAGTCAAAATTATGTGTACAAAAAATTTCGAAGAAAAAGAATTAAACCACGCTAGCAGATATTATTTTAATGTACCGGATGTTAAGTTATAAATTTACAACCCCTTAACTTTTTTATTTTTTATCGTAAAAAGTAAGTAATAATATCAGTTTGTTGGGTTAATTCTGTAGTTTTGGAATAAGTAATCACATTTTTATTATCTCTTAAGATATTAAGTACGACAAATAGTAGGATTTTTAAAATGGAACACCCTATATATAATTCCACAATTAAAAAGATATTTTAAAAACCTTTATCACATTTCATATACCTATTTCAATGAGTTTTCGAAATATGGCCATGCAAATCTGATAAATAATTTTCCTTTCCTATTAGAAACGTAATGAAGTTACATTCCCCCTACTTTTTATTTTTTTAACGTAATAAATAATAGTTTAAAAAAACTAAAAAACACGCTTTATATGCAACCGAACTAAAAATTAGAAAATAATTTTTCATTACAAAGAGTTTGTCACTTCAGAGTAAAAAGCGTGGGGTGCATTTTACTATTTTTCATAACTTCTTTTCCCTTATAGATATTGGCAAATAGAATAATTATATCATTTAATATATTAAGCACCCCACGCTTTTTACTCTGAAGTGACAAACTCTTTGTAATGAAAAATTATTTTCTAATTTTTAGTTCGGTTGCATATAAAAGCGTTTTTTTTAGTTTTTTAAACTATTATTTATTTTTCAAATTTTAGTTCGATATATCAATTAGTTTTTTAAAAATAAATGCTCCAGTTTATTCACTAAAAAATTCCTTCGCCATTTTGTCAAGAGTAGTATTAGGACACTTATTTATCCTGGCGGTCCTAATCAGGATAACGGGATACTGTTTTTATTATTGCATTGTCATCGGTCCTTGATTAGTGTGCAAAGTTTCAAAGAAATTGAATCGCTGGAAGTTGGTAAAAACTAGGCTCAAAGATTCCGTTACATAGATAGATAAATGTTTTATTTACGGACCAGCCATTTTAAAGATAGATAGATAGATAGATGGATAGATAGATAGATAGGTACAACCCAAGCTAATAAAAGCGTGTTAAAAAGACGTAGAAACACCATTTTCTAGGATGCTTTTGTAGTATCTGTATCTTTCAATAAAATTATACCAAATGTCGTATTTTTTAAAAGCTCTTTAAAATAAATTTTTATTGGTGGTATAATATACAGGGTTTTCCATTTAAAAAAACTTACTTTTTGTTCTGTCATAAAAGTTAAGATTACTTTAAAAGAAGTAATCTTAACTTTTATTATTTTGTGCCAGGAAAGAATACATAGTATATAATATAATATATAGTATATACATAGTATATAAAAGTTTTAATTTTTTTATAATGTTTAATAAATTGTTTTATTTTATTCCGAAGAAAAGCCTAATAATATGTTGTTTAAAATATAAATTATCACCATTAAAAATATGTTTAAAAGACCTTTAAAAATTACCCACATTTAAAATGGTTTTCTCTAATATTTTCGGAAATATAAGCTTTCAAATCTTAGTGCGTATATCTACTATTTTTTAGATTTATATTGTCAGATTTCCAAAACTATAAGAGCTAAATATATTTTGTGAAACCTCTTTAAAGTATCTTTGCAACGGTAATAAAACACACAGGATATTTGGTTAAAAAATCCTGATGATAGCCATATTTCCAAAACTCCAAAAAATAGATATTCATTTGTGGTATTTCTTATAGGAAAAACAACTTTGTGTTATAACTTAAAAATATAATTTAATGGAAAAAATATGGGTAAATTTTGGGGTAAAAATACCTATTTTTTTTTTTTTTTTTCAAAACGCTTTGTATCTCCAAAAGAAATCAAGTTAGCCATTATTTACTCTCACCATTGAATTTGTTTTAAAAAATAAAAATCGCGATTACGCAGTTAGATTTGTTCTATCTCTTTTAGTTTTCGCTATACCCTGCTAAGTCAACGATATGGCGCCACCCTGTATAAATCCAGTTCTTAGATTACTAAAAACATTTAAGAAAATAATTTACCTAGAGACAAGAGAGATACGACATGAAAATTAAGATTTTCATATTGTGGTACCGTATTTATTGTTGTTGGTTAGTTTTTGGGGATTTTATATTTATTTTTAATAACAGAAATAACTTATTCTATATACAAAAAATGTTTACTTAATTAAAATATAATAATAGCAGCCTAATAAAAAATATATTTTTTCTGTTTAACAAAGCAAACCTGATAGGTTACTTTAGTCGAAATATTTACTATATGCAGGTATTCTTCGCTTAACATCTACCTGCTGGGGTTCAACACACTGCAAGTTAATTTAAACGTAGGTATTAGGCTGGCACGACTTTGAGAAGTCTAAATCATTCGATATGTTGCGTAAAAAATAAAATAAAACTTTAATAAAAAGGCATCAATACCTACCCCATAAAGACTTTTCATTTAATCGAAATTATTTTTAAATTATACGAAAAAGAATAGACAAGACGGTAATTCAGAATTTTGGTTACATGGTTGGATCCTATATATAAAAAAACTTTATTTGTTTACCTTCTTGCGTGAAATTTGTTTGCTACAATGTATTTTTTGTTGTAAATAACTTTAAGGTACAGGGTAGTGCTTTTTCTTTGACATTGCTGGGTATAGCGAAAACTTAAAAAGATCCAATAGATCTGATTGCACAATCTCAAGTTTGATTATTGAAACAAATTCATTGGTAAAAGTAAATCATGGCTAACTTAATTCCCTTTAAAGATGCAGGGCATTTTTAAATTTTGTGAATTTTACACTTTTCACTTGCTTGATATTAGGGATAGAGAAATATGTCAATAGAAAAATTTTGGGGATTTTGGGTAAAATTCAGTGACGTACCTATATTTTTTCCACTTTTTGAATTTATTTTAAAGGTACATTACAGACTTGTTTTTTTTTATTTATTGGAGTTTATATATTTTATCATCAGAAAAAGGTTTTTTAAAAGCTATAAGAATACCACATTTGATATATCTATTATTTTATTAGTTTGAAAATATTGCCATTATCAGGATTTTTTAACGAAACACCCTGTATATTATATTACCGTTGAAATAGATATTTTAAAAAAGTTTAACAAAATATTTTATTTAATAGGTTTATCTCTCATGGTTTTGAAAATATGGCAATCTAAATCTAAAAAACAGTAGATATACGCACCAAGATTGGCAAGCTTATATTTTCAAAATTGTCAGAGAAATTCATTTTAAATATGGTACATTTTTAAAGGTCTTCAAAATGTCTTTCTAATGGTTACAAAATATACAGGGTATTTTATTTTAAAAATGCCAGTTATTATCAAACTTCATAGTATGGCTATATTTCCGGAACTATGACAAATTCATTATTTATATTTGAATGTGGTATTTTTTTACGGCTTTTAAGAAGACCTTTCTATTAGTGATAAAATATACAGAGTGTTCCATTAAAGAAACCCAAGTTTGTAGTCATAACTTTAAAACTTAAAATCATTGGAAGTAATATAGGTAACTAAATTCTACATAAAAATCCCTATAACATTTCTAGTTACATTTTTTTCTACCTTCAATATCAAGCAAGTTACAAGTGCCTGGCGAATTTTTTTAAGCACTCTGTATCTTCCAAACTAATTAAGTTAGTCATGATTTACTTATACCACTAAATTTGTCTTTTAAATCAAAATCAAGATTGTGGAGTCAGATTTGTTCTATCTCTATTAGTCTTTGCTATACCCTTTAAGGTCAACGAAAAGGCGCCACCTTGTACAAAATTAATGCACAACTTATTATTTTAAATATTATTTGCCAATATTATATTTTACTTAACACGATACAGCCACAGGTGGCTATTAACCTACTAAACAGGTGATTCTTTAAATCGTTCTTTTCAGCATTTTTTTGTGCATCCTTAGAACTTTTGTTCTTCGTAATAAATTACTATAACTTTAAATAAAGCAAAATAATTTAAAAATCTTAAACACAAATTAAAAAGAGATTTTTAATACAGCATATTAAACCTAATATAATAGTTTTTAATGGTAAAGATAAATTAAAATTAATATTGAAAGTGTTTCCTAAAGTGAAAATAAAAAAAAAACTTAATTGAAAACAAAGACACGTTTCAAACAACGTAAGATGAATTAATTAAAATTGTAGTAAATTGGTATCCTTTCATCTTAACTAAACCAAAGAAAGCAATAATTGTCAGCAATTAAACAAGTTTTTTAGAACCTAGTTCGGTTTATAGGAAAAATAACCTGTCTAAAAATAATTGACGTTTAATATGAAGAGTTTGTTTACTGATCGCATTAAAAGCTGCTAACTTTTTTTTTACGAAAGCCGAAATTTTTAATTATTCTATTAAAAAACGATACTTCTTAAAAAAAAGAAAAATATAACCATATTTGGCTGTATTTTTGGAATTTTTTGTCTTTACAACATTTACAGGGTGTTTCATAACTACGGTAAGAAATTTTAGGGGTGCTTTCTTATGTCTTTTTACAAAAAAATGTCTCTATAAATATGTGTTGGACTTGCTTCAATTTTCAGATACAGCCCAGCAAACACTATTTGCCGGCAATACACATTTTTCATATTGGCATTGATAGTAAAGCATTGGCAATTGGTGGCAATATTATGCCAACATCTAATACGCATTAAAAAGTCAACCCTAAATAAACACTTAATTGCCAATAAATTTTACATGCAGGCGAATTGCCGGCAAGCATACAAAAATGGCGGAATTCCAATCCTGATTAAATCAAGCATGCGTTTTTGTTGCAGACAAATAAATATTGGATTTTTGAAGGCAAACCTTTAACGCATATTCATACTTTTCAAACCATATTATTAACATTGGTATTTAACCAACATTAGAGCAATTTTTTGATCTGTTTTATTTATAATGGCAGCTAAACAACATTACTTTATGTTTTTACATAATTTAAAGGAAATGGCCTTTTCATAACTTTTTGTTGTTAACAAATCATGCAAATAAAAAATAAGTCAAACAAAATGTTTATTATGTATTTTTGAGAGAATAAAAATAAAATAATGGTAAAATTAGCTAGGTTAATTACGACCAAAGGTGACAAATTCAAATTTTTCGCTTAGACGAAATACAAGATTTCACGATTTTGACAGATGGAGCAAACTTGTTTTTGTTTGAGACCGCTTTGTGCAATTGTTTTCTATGTGGTTTTCTAGATTTTTATTTTCTTTATTAAAGAAAAGAGTTTTTAATAGACATAATTAAGTGTATTCATGACCTAGTTAGTGTGTGTTTTGTGATTAATTGGTGATGGCTAGTCGAAAAGGCGAGTTATTCGGGTAGACTGTTAGGAGCTGTAAACATTTTGTTTAAAACCTTATAAGTTTGTAGCTACTTAAAAAATTCAATGAAATTAGGGTCGAGTTCCCTTATTAAAAGTTTTAAAGACGTGTTAATAAAAAATATTATATATATTTAATAGTTTTTTTTTTACATTTTAACTTATTTTTATATTTCTCCCTATGTTTTGGATCTGAAAATTGAGTGTAAGTGTCCCTTGAACACTTACTATTTTAAAGTGTTGTCTTTTGATTTACTATCTTTTTTTTAATTTTACTACATACATTTTTTTGTTTTATTGTTACTATATAAAGATTTATATTATGTAATTTTTTTAATGATAAAGTTTTCCTGCCTTTTTCTCGCATTTTTTTATCATAACTTATTATTGATAGATGCCATCACAGTATCTGCAACACGTGGCCCAATAATAGCCAATTGCCGACTTTCGTGTCTTTTTGTTATCTTTTTGCCAATAGCTTATTAATGATGGATGTCATATGCCATCATCCTAAACGCATGTTTTCATCATAACTTATTAATGACGGATGCCATCACATTATCTGCAACACGTGGCCCAATAAAGGCCAATTGCCCACTTTCGCGTCTTTTTGATACCTTTTTGCCAATGCCTTTCCATTAAAGAGTGTTGGCAATGTCAGTAAATTAAATGTACATGGCCGGCAAAAATGTTATATGGGAGAGCGTCAGTTTCCAAAAAAATTCGGTGTCCTTTAAATATCTTAGGAACCCCTTAACCGATTTGGATAAAATTTGAGACACTTACTTAATGTAATAAGACGTATGTAAAGTTTTGCCTCTATTAGGATTATTGCGTTTAGTGGCATCTCAGTGGGCACCACAGCCAATATTATTATGAAAAAAAGCGCCACTGCCTTTTTATAAATTTTTAATATTTTTCTGATCAAGCAATAAACAATTCAACTTTTTAGTCTTTTGTATTTTGTGCGAATCTACCTTTGTTTTCGAGAAAAAATATTAAAGCTTCTTTAATTTCTTCTAAGAAGTATCCATAGAAACGTGATATAAAAAGCAAAAATAAAAATAAAACAATTATTTGCCTTAAAATAAATAAGCAGGCGAATATTTTATCAAAAATTGTTCTTTCTTTTTATTTACTAAGGTCAAAACTTGTTTCTTTTTAATTTTGAATTTTATTTTATGGTGTTTAGGGCTACTTTTTGAAATGACTCAGTGGCTTTGATTTTTTTTTCTATATATAAAGAAAATCCAAAAATTTAAAAAGTTAAAACTTGTATTGCTTAATCTGGAAAATGCATAAAAACTTCATAAAAAGTCAGTGGCGTACTTTTTTTCTTAATAATATTAACTGTAGTGACCACTGAGAAGCCACTGGGCTCTATTGATTTATACTAGGCAAAAATTTACAAGTGCCTTATTAAATTAAATAGGTGTGTCGAATTTTTATCCAAATTGATTAAAATATTTAAAAATACCGAGTTTTTTTAAACTTTAACGTCCGGTATCTCAGAAATGAAGCGAGTTAGGACACACCCTGTATTTAAAAATAAATGGTTTTTAATTTTAATTTAATATTATTCTTAATGGTAACAAAGTAGTTTACATAATTTAAACCGAGTTACAATGTTTCATATAGTGTTTAAAACAATATTTTAATTAAAATTTGGTCATAAAAATGATCAAAAATTTAAATACATATTTACATTGTATAACTTCTTATTGTACAAAAAAATAACATAACTTTAGCGTGTGACCAGCGAACTGTATAAAAATTATACATGAATTGTCATAATTATCCAAAATTATCATTATAAATAGGAAAGAGCTTTGCCCTAAATATCTCATAAATTGTAATTCTTCACCATATTCTAAACGTTCTTTCACACTTATCAGAAGCATGTTAGACTAGGAGGTATAAGCGCCTATGTATCAAAAATTATTCCTAAGGAATTTATTTACGGAATCAGGTTCAGTTTCTCTCTTGGTCAGAGATTCTTAAAACCGCAATTGGTTTTTTTGCAGTAAATTAACTTTTATTAAATTTTTTAATTAAACTATTTTTCCACTGAACACAAATCTTTACATTTGTAAGAAAAAGTAAGATTTATCAAGTTATAATAATTTAAACAATTGAAACAAGAAGTTAAGACCAATAATGTGTGATATAAAAATTTCAAATTATGTATTATTTTATGGAATCCGGGAATTTTTTGTAACAATTGTAGAAGCTATTTGACAATTTTGTCCTAGATACATATATATTTTTAGTTCTTAACAAAGGGTTTATTTATTGTTTTAATTTCCAAAAATGTTTGCATTTTTTCATGTAGGATATAGTCTCCATATACAGGGTGATCATTTTTAAGTCGTCACTATTGCTAATTTCCTTATTATTGGAGATACGAAGTCGATCAAAATAGCAAAGTAGTTACATTTTTTCCGAGAATTAACGTGCTGCCAACAGACAAACAATTGACCATCGCGTCTTTAAGCTATTTCAAAGAATATACTTTTTTTAATGGAACCCTGTATATTATATCACCATTAAAAAGATCTGTATACCAAGGAGTGCATGCCAAACACCTAGTCCTAATGCCAAAGGCTTTTTTGACAGCAAAAGTTAAAACTAGTTTTAACTTTTGTTATGCCAAACAAATTTAATATTTTGTTTCAAAAAATGTATTCATTTGAAACTGAAACTTTCTTTTTACATTTAAAAAAACTAATAATGAAATTACTTTTACATAAAATTTGCCATAGTTTCTTTATTTTACCTTAAGGTAGCGCGGCTAAGGCTTTCTTAATTGTTGTAGCATCGTACTCGTATATCGCCGTAATCAGCATTTTATTTTTAACATGATTCCGCAAAAAAATCATAATAATATTTTTTGATATATTGGCGCCCATACCTTTTAGTCCAGGAGTGTATTCTTTGTTTGTACTTCTCGTCACGCGCACTCTCGCTTTTCTATTTTGGATTTGAGATGGCAGATTAAGCTGAAAGATGTGTATATCGCCGTCTTACCCCTCAGAACTAATTAAATTGAAAATGTGTGATACATGATAATAAATCAATGTTATGCTTTATTACTTTTTTATTTACTTATATATTCCTAATTAATATCTTTTTTAACACGCTTTTATTAGCTTGGGTTGTAACTATCTATCTATGTAACGAAATCTTTGAGCCTAATTTTTACCAACTTCCAGCGATTCAATTTCTTTGAAACTTTGCACACGTATCAAGGACCGATGACAATGCAATAATTTAAAAACAGTATCCCGTTATCCTGATTAGGATATAGGTCCTAATACTACTCTTGACAAAATGGCGAAGGAATTTTTAGTGAATAAACTGGAGCATTTATTTTTATTAAAAACTAATTGATATATCGAACTAAAAAATTAAAAATAAATAATAGTTTAAAAAACTAAAAAACACGCTTTTATATGCAACCGAACTAAAAATTAGAAAATAATTTTTCATTACAAAGAGTTTGTCACTTCAGAGTAAAAAGCGTGGGGTGCATTTTACTATTTTTTTCATAACTTTTCCCTCATAGATATTGGCAAATAAAATAATTATAACATTTAATATATTAAGCACCCCACGCTTTTTACTCTGAAGTGACAAACTCTTTGTAATGAAAAATTATTTTCTAATTTTTAGTTCGGTTGCATATAAAAGCGTGTTTTTTTAGTTTTTTTAAACTATTATTTATTTTTAGACAGAAATCTTGTCCCAAGATCGAATTTATCAAAAAATGCTTTTTTTAATAAAATGTATATTTTTAAATGATACAGAATGTATTAAAAAACTACAATACTATGTAAATTTTCAAATTCAGTTTTAAAGTGGATGACCAATCCATAATATATCTTCATTATTGCCATTATCGTCTACATATTATACAGTGATGTCCTTAAGTCTGTCGCCCCCTTCTCAACCGTATAGTATATTTTCATGAAACTTGAAATGATAACGTATGACCAAGGTCTGCTGTTGATATATCAGTGACAGCTCCAAATGTCAAGGTAACAGCTGGGCGCCATTTTTTAATGGAAGGAAGATCTTAAGGCATATCAATTTAAAGGCTCTAACGAGTAGTTTATAATCCCAGAATATTAAGTCAGTACCTCTACATACTACCAAATGGCAATACTTTAATAATTTCCTAAATAGCATATTTAGATGGCCATAATTCCGAAACTTATAAAGCTAGACATATTAGATGTAGTATTTTTTAAAGTTCTTTTAAATATGTATATTTATATTGGTAATATAATATTCATTTTTCTATTAAAAAAAAAAAATACTTTTTTGACCTAAAAATCTATCAATATCAATATTTAAAAGATCTTCCAAAGAGCTTTTAGAAAATACCACATTTATTTTATTTATCTTTTTTAGTTTCGGAAATATCGGTATTCGGGTAATAATTAAAGTATTGTTATTTTGAAGTATATGAAGCTACTGACTCAATATTCTAGAGCTACAAAGTACTCTTTAGGAGTTTTAAAATATCCAAAATGGCGCCCAGATTTCGCCTTAACTTCTAAGCTGTCATTAAATGTCAAAAAATTTAGAAGTCATTAAATTATCGGGGTAATTACACAAGTGCATCAAAATTTTTGAAACGTTTTCTTGAAAGCGTATTGCCTAAAAACTACTAAAGTTCATTTATATATATTTGCGAAAAAGCCAGTATCTGAAGAAGGAGTGCTCTTTCGCCAAAATGTGAAAATGAACGAGAGTAGTTTTTAAAAGGCAATACAACTGAAAGCTAAATTATCTGATTATTTTGATGCACGAGTGTAATTAAGTGAGAAAATTACTCGAAGAAAGTAAAACTCTTACATAAAAAACAATCTTCTATAAACAATTTATTTAACAATACAACAAAACCCAGTTTTAAAAAATAATTATTAAAGGCACAGTGCAAATTTTGATTTCTATTATGAAATTATCGCTGTAAGCAAGCGATGATTGTCGAGTAGATAAATGGGTGAGTGTAATTTTCGCTTCAGGTTTCATAAAAATATACCGATCGGTTCAGAAGTAAGAAGGGGTCGACGGACTTCATGACCTCACTGTATACTTCTACTCATCATACGGCAAAATAGAAAAGTCCTCGACTATTATAACTTTTGGAGAAAAGTAAACGTCAATCACAGATGATGACAGCCACTTCGTCAATTTTTGGAAATGCATCACGATATGCCTTTATCGTTAAGAAACAGTATTTCAGTGTCGTAGGCATGGTGGGGCGACATGGAATGTTATAAAGTGGTCCGCAGCGCTTTTACCAACTTTTAAACTCGACGAAATCAGGATTTTCATTTCGTGGCGCACGCGACACCGAACCATGAACGTATAACTAAGATCGTAACGCGTGTGTTTTTCTTGCTTTTTCTTCAAGTTCTATTGACTCCTGTTAAGTTTTCAGTGCTGGTGACCTTAGTTGGTAGTATTTACAATGACTTCCAGTGTCAAACAAACTGTGATTAAGTAAGTTTTTAAATTATATTTTTTTATACATATGGAAGACGAACTTGACTATATCTACATATTTTTTAAATTTTTATTATTTTAACAAATCAATATGATATTTATCTAAAATGTTAAAAAATATTATAAAAATTACTGTTAGGCATACAAGGTCGTTCGCGAAAATATTACTTAAAAAATTAAAAAACTGAAAAAGTAAATTTTTAAAACTACCTATTTAAAAAGTAATCAAAAGGCTGCATTAATTTTTTTCTATTGAATATGGTTTCTTAAAAAAATAGGGCTTAAAAAAACAATTAGAAAAAAATGCAAAAAAAACTGTAAAATACACAAGAAGATTTAAAATTACAAAAATGTTATTTTTGAAAATAGAAGAAAACATCAAAAAACATTTTTGTTACAACTTATTTAATATTCATGGAATAATCATAATAATTATTTTAACTTTTTTCTACAAAATTAAATATTTTTTTACAACATAAATAAATTTTAGCCTTACTTGATAATATCTGCATATAAAAGGTAAAATAAATTATTTTTGAAAAAAAGTACATTTTTTTAGTTTGAACCTAATTTTTCCTAGTAATCATGAGCTATAAGAAAAAATAAATTTGACGTTTTTTTATACATTTTTATCCTTTATATCAAATGGTTTTAAACCTATATTTGGTACTTGTACATGTTTTTAAAAATAATACTGAATAACAGGCCATATTTTATGTTAGGTTGAAATTTTTGTTTACTTTAAAAAATAAAGTATCAGTTAAAAAAAAGCAGACAGTTTTTATTTACTTAATTTATAAATATTTAAACTTCATATGAATTTCAAATATATTTTGATTACACAAAAGAGCAGTTATTAAAATAGTTCATATTTATTTATATTTTTTTAATTTGGATATTTTTTAATTGTCAAATTTCGTTATATTAAAAATAAAAATAATTATAAAGGCAAATACCTTATACAGGCTGTTACAAATTTGAGGAACACCATTAGGTTCTCGGAAACGGTAAAAGATACAGAGTTGGATAAATTTGGTTATTGTTGCGCATTTTTATACTTAACAATATTCCTTTTTAAAAATTTAAAAATTTTGCAACCGTTCCGAAATTTTTCGAAAAAAAAAAATTTTTTGGAAACAGTTTTTTTGTTTATTTAAAGAGATATTTTAAAACAAACGATACATTAACATCACCACTTTTTCTGTTCAATAAAATTTAAGATCCGATGTTTTGCCTTTGAGCCACCATCATCAACTTTGTTTTTTAAATAGACGAAATATTTTGTTTTAAACTCAATAGACCTAAATTTTAATTCTAAATCCAACTTTATATCACTATTTTTCCATTACAAATAACGATTTTTTCGCAAACTTTAAGGCTATATACAATAAAGTCGATAGCGGCGTTTTCCGAAATTAAAACATCCTTTTTGACTTCTCACACATTTTTGAGAACCGCTATCTGACAAATAGATCATATTGTTTTCATAGTCATCATTGGACTTTTGCGGCAATAAATTGGCCGTAGCGATTTAGAACAAAAGTTTTAAATTTCCCTATTTTTTGCTCTCTAAATTAATAGGCAGCCCATTTTTGTCAGATTTTAAAGGAAGTTTTTATGGATTAAATAAAAAAATAGCAACTGTTGTTTAAGAAGCCGTTTCACAATCGGATATACATTCATTATTTTGGCCAAAAAGCAACTTTAAAATTTTAATGACCCATGCTGTGTATTTTAAAGTAGATACTCCAAGTTACATGTACGGAGAATTGAAAAAGGATTTGACAACTACAATTAGGTTTATAAGAAACTTAAAAGGTTATTTTAAAAATAAATGAAAATCATACACAACTAAAAATAATTAAATATTTAATATATATTGTGATAGCTTTGCCGCAAAATTGCAATAATTTATATTATTCTTACCCATGTAAACATAAATATACACCTTTTAAATCTAGTAAGTATATTATTAGCCTAGTTTATCTTAAAAAGTAAAAAATAAAGAATAAAAGCTATTGTTGTGTTTCTGATGCAAAGGCTCGCAAAATCTCGCTACTTTTGTTAAAGATTTTTTTCCGTATTCTTCTTAAGTTTTTGTACTAACCTTTGCTTTGCTACTTTTTGCTACTTCTAAGTGTAAGGACAGATACATTTTTTTATATAGTTTACAGGGTTTTTAATTTAATTTTTTTATTGTCCCACTCTGTATATCTTAAAAATATTCTGTAAAAGGTACGGATACATTTGGATTGTGATATTTCCGAAACTTATTGAGATAGGCATTACAAATATGGTATTTTTGTAAAGCTTTTTAAAATGTCTTTTTAGTGGTGTTATAATAGACAGTGTGGACGAAAATAGTCCAATATTCCCCCCTTCACCCTGATAACTTTTGTACCCATATTTATTCCTTTTATTTACATTTGGGTATGACTAATGGGAGGATATAAATTTCTTTTTGACGTTAAAATGATAGTTGCAACAATCAAGATGAACGCCATCTTAGAAAAAAATTAATTAAAAGGGAGGTCTTGAGGAATATCATTTTAAAGCTTTTAAAGCAAGTACTTTATAACCCCAGAATATAAAGTCCATATCTTTACCTGTGACAAAATGACGGTACTTTAAACATTACCTAAATTTTTGATTTAGATGGTATTTTCTTAAAGCCGTTTAAAATTTCTTACGGGGTAGGACAAAAAGTACTATTTTTTTTAATAAAGCACACTGTGTATTTATTTACCATGTAAAATATTTTTAAAAGAGCTTTAAGATAATACCATATTAAGTGTATCTAACTAATAAGATTTGGAAATATAGCCATCCAAATCAAAAACTTATCCAAATTAGGTATTCAGGTAATTCAGTAATAAAGTACCGCCATTTTGTAATAGGTGAAGATATTGATTTTATATTCTAGGGTTATAAAGTACTTGTTAGGAGCTTAAAAATGATGTGCGCCAAGACTCCCTTTTCATTTAATTTTGTTTTCCTAAGATGGGCCCCATCCGACATCTTGATTGTTGCAACTTTTAGGGTACATTTACGTCCACACTGTTTAAGGTGTTCCATTTAAAATAATCATGCTTATTGTCACACCCTGTATATTATATGGGATAATAAAAATCCAATTAATGATTATAAAACTACATAAATAACTAAACAAGCTTATATTTAAGTTTATTTTGTACAATAATTATAATAAGTTAAATTGGCAAGTTTTAGAATTTTGGCCAAAAAATTTCATTTCTACCCCATAGTGCTTTTTCCAAAGAAGTTTGAATTAATTTGGGTTGCATTTATTACAGAAAAGACATACTTTTACTTAGCGTTATCGCCTACACCGAGCGTACTGATGAGAAACAAAATAATTCAAAAAAGGTCTGCGTATGGTGATCTCAATTAGCTCTAAAAGAAATACTTTCGACTAGTATAAAAATCTGCATCTTTAGATCTGACAGTGTTTGATAGATGCGACCTTGCAGTAAAAGGAAATTACAAGCAGTAAGGGGTTTTTTCTCCCTAATTTTTAAAGACTGACATACTTTTTGGCTCAAAATGCTTTTTAAGCTTCCTAAACGAGGTAGCTATGGATATAATAGGTCCAAAGATTTGGTCATTCTTTATTCTGCGACACAAAGTCGCAACTAAGAAAATAACAATATGCAAAATGATTTTCATAGTTTACAATCGTATGTGTATAGAACCTTAGTCCAATATAATGGTGTATTAAAGGCACTGGCTAAATTTTATACATTTTTATTTTTTTAATGTTTATAATTTGATTTTTAGACAAATAATTCTCAAATTTTTAAGAGTTTTAAGTTATATCTAGTTGCTAACGATGGCGTACTGATAAGCTATTTTTTCGCCTTTCGTACCTGCCAATTTGGTATATTTAGTGTTCTAAATTATTGGGTTCTTATGACGAAATAGTTTTTGTAATGTGCCTATTTTAATTATAGGCCCTTGATAAAGTGGCAGTCCAGCCACGAAACGTTAGGATAAATACAATAGTTGTCTTATTTGCCTGTCCTCATCCCGCTATACTACTTTAATCTGTTTTTTTAATTTTTATTGTATTTTTGTTGTTCTTAAGGCTAAGAAAATGACATAAAAAAAAAAAACCCCAACTTAAATTATTTGTTTTAAAAATGCGGTAATGTGGGAATAGAGTAAGGGCTCGAAAGCGGCAGACCTTCATTATTTGGTAAAAGTTGAAAGTTTGTCAGTGCTTGTGTTGAAGGTTGACGCATAGTGGCTTTGTCAGGTACCAGGTACCAATGGTTGGCAGTATTTTTAAAAATTTTATTTCTTTTTTTAAATTAACATATTAGTTAAAGCATTAGGTTAACGTTCATATTATTGATAATTGGGTATATAATTAATTCTAAAAATATCTTTTCACGTTACTTATCAAACGAATGTGTTACTACTTTACTTATCAGACGTACCTATGCGTTATTTTTAATATTTTTGACCTTGAAGATGGGTTTACTACAAACCTGCACAGTATTTATGTAAAATAAATAGGCAAATTTGTTGGGAGGTCCAACCAAAACGCACGATATAAATTGTAAATAAAACAAAAAATGTTTAGAGAATTCTCTTAATATTTTTTACTAAGGATCTATAACAATTACGTGTAAAACAAAATATTGACCAAACGCTCACCACCGCTTCGGTGGCATACCTTTATCCGACGGTACATATTATCAGTGACTCTGAGACCTAATTGAGTTTCATTGTCGTTTATGTGCCGAATTATCTCATTATTTGTGGATTGATTAACAAACAGAATTGCCACAATTCGACAAATTAGAGTCCAAGGGTGATTGTTTAAAAGTCGATGTATCCACAAAAAGTAACTGTTTGGTGCGGTTTAAGGTCGGGCCACACATAAGCGCACCGAGCCCAAGTTCACGGTAATTGAGGAAAGTGGGGCAAATAAATTCGGAAAAATTTAAAAGTACTTTTCATGGCATCTAAATATACAAAGCATTTTTGTCAAGCTAAGTCTATTGTTTTATGTATGTATAACTTTTTGATTAAATAAAACAGATTTTTCAACTTATTTCTGCTCCCTTTTTTTAAACTTTAAGTGTAGTATAGGTAAAAGTCTGGAAAACCGTAACCACACCTATGTCCCACAAGACCCGCATCGTAGAACGGCCGTGTCTTGTACGGTCTGCAATCATCGTCTATCGGATAGCGCCGATGTTCACCGAACCAAGCTTTGAGTTTACGGGCGTCACCTTTTATTTAAGTTTTTTACGGATAAAAAAAAGCTTGTGGTTTAACCTTTAGTTGTCGTAAATAAACAATACAAGGAAAAGTGATTTAATAAGTATTAAAAAGTGAAAAAGTAATTTTTTTGTTTCATTTTGTATGTACATACATATATTAAAGAAAGAATTTCGGACTTCCATTGTCTTTATTAATTTATTGACACAAAGTTTCGGGCAGTACTATCTCTGTCCGTTCTCAAGTGTAAACAGTTTACACTTGAGAACGGACAGAGATAGTACTGCCCGAAACTTGTGTAAATAAATTAATAAAGACAATAGAAGTCCGAAATTCTTTTACTACTGAATCATTGTCTTCCACATTTAGACATACATACATATACATTATGAGCAATGCGTTTTGGTTCATCGGCCGGCAATAAAATAACAAAACAAGCACTATGATTCACGCCTGTTTACATGCTGGTATTTAGTTAGATTGTCTCTTTTCTTCACATTGCCTATGTATTATATTATTTAACTGAACCTGTATATTGTATAATTGTGACTAATACTTAGGAATACATTTTTAATTTTGTTAATTAATATTTCGAAAAATGAAATAAACTAATGTTTGTTTACTTGTTAAAATGTAGTGCGGGGTATGTGGTCCGGCACGGGAGCGGTAATATTAGGCCTAGGGCATCTGATTACAACGTTACATATTAAAACCGAGACACGGCCGTGCTACCGTGCAGGACTCGATGTGGTTATATGTGGCCAAACCTTAAAACTATTTTACCTTACTTGTAAATATTTAATTTATGATCGGGTGTTATTTAAAGCGTGGTATAATTAACTCATATTACTGCAGTTTAATTAAATATAAAATGTTTACACCGCATTCCCCTACATTTCACCAGGGAAACGCACGGCCACGGGCTCGTTGCGGTTATGTGAGGCCCGACCTTTATGGGAAGCCGGCCGCATCAAATCCGTACATCTTCAAAAATGAGGTGAGCCAAGAAGTTACCGTGATTTTTGTGGCCAAAAATTGAGAATATGGATCTGGACGATTTGTGGTTTCAACAGGATGGTAACAAAGCAAACGAAACAATGGCTCCTTTACTCGAAAAATTCAATTGTCGTGTAATCGAATGTTGTGGCAATGTTAATTTGCCGCCATAATTATGTATTTTGACACCTTTAAACTTTTTTCCTTGAGCACATTTAAAAGAAAAAGGATGAGATAATTCGGCACAGTAAGGACATTGAACCTTAATTATGTGTCAGAATCATTGAAAATATGGGCCATCGGATAGAGGTATGCCACCAAAGCCGTGGCGAGCATTTAGCCGATATTTTGTTTCACACATAATTGTTACAGATCCTTCTATTATAAGAAAAAATATTGTGAGAAATATCTAAAAACTTTTTGTTTTATTTACAATTACCACCATGCGTTTTAGTTGGACCACCTTTCATTATTGTTTTCATAAATTAACTTATTTGTTTTATAAGTATTAATAAAACTAATCGTCAAGAAGTAGCTATAAAAATTGGGTAATTTTTAAATTATTTTAAGAATAATTTAGAGGGCATTAGTTGTACTTTATGTTCCTAATTTGTGATTTTTTTAATAAAAGAAGTATAATTTTGCTTTTAAAACAATAATGAAAGCTGCGGTCCAACTAAAACGCATGGTGGTAATTGTAAATAAAGCAAAAAGTTTTTGACTATTTCTCGCAATCTTTTTTCTTATAATAGAAGGATCTGTAACAATTTAAGTGTGTGAAACAAAATATCGGCTAAATGTCAAGCCACGGCTTTGGTGGCATACCTCTATCCGCTGGATGGCCCATATTTTCAATGATTCTGACACATAATTAAGGTCCAGTATGTCGCTACTGTGCTGAATTATCTCATCCTTTTTGCTTTTAAGCGTGCTCAAGGAAAAGAGTTGCGCAGGTGTCAAAATACATAATCATGGCGGCAAATGCTGACATCGCCGCAATCATTCGACCACACGTGTGCACAAATGAGCCATTGTTTCGTTTAGCTTTGTAACATCGTGTTGAAAGCACAAATCGTCCAGATCCATATTCTCACTTGGCCACGAAATCGCGGTAACTTCTTGGCTCACCTCGTTTTTGACGCTGTACGGATTTGATGCGGCCGTAGCTTCCCATAAAGGTCGGGCCTCACATAACCGCAACGAGCCTCGTGGCCGTGCGTTTCCCTGGTGAAATGTAGGGGACTGCGAGCGTCAGCGTTTTATATTCAATTAGACTGTAGTGGCATGCGTGGCCTATGGGGATCTACTCGCGCTTTAAACAACACCCGATCATAAATTAAATATTTACAGGCAAGGTAGAAATAGTTTCAAGGTTTCTGGCTGCGCCATCTAACCTCCTCGAGTCCTGTACCGCGACAGCACTGGCCGTGTCTCGGTTTTAATATGCGGCGTTGTAATCAGGAATGCCCTAGGCCTAATCATACTGCTCCGCTCTCCGTGCGGGCTCCCAACTTACCTCTGCACTACCTTCTACAGCAAGCCAAGCAAGCATTAGTTTATTTCATTTTTCGAAATATTAATTAACAAGAGTAAAATGTATTCAGACTATTAGTCACAATTATACAATATACAGATTCAGTTAAATAATATAATGCATAGGCAATGTGAGAAGAGACAATCAACTAAATACCAGCATGTAAACGGGCGATGGCCAGTTAGCTATTTTATTGCTGACCGGTAACTGCACAAACACGCATTATGCATAATGTATAACAGGATGTAGTGCCAAATGTGGAGACAATGATTCAGTAGTAAAAAAGAATTTCGGACTTCTATTGTCTTTATTAATTTATTTACACAAGAGTTTCGGGCAGTACTGTCTCTCGTCCGTTCTCGGGGCGTATGAACTGCTGTTTACACTCTGAGAACGGCACTGGCATAGTACTGCCCGAAACTTCCTGTGTCAATAAATTAATAAAAGACAATGGAAAGTCCGGGATTCGGCTAACAACCCTGTGTATGTACATACAAAAAATGAAACAAAGAAATTACTTTTCACTTTTTTAATACTTATTAAATCACTTTTCCTTTTGATATTGTTTATTTACGACAGCTAAGAGGTTAAACCACAGAAGCTTTTTTTTGTCCGCACAAGCTTAAATAGAGGTACGCCCGCTACAAGCTGAAAGCTTGGTTTCGGTGAACATCGGCGCTATCCGATAGACGATGATTATGAGACCGTACAAGACACGGCTGGGCTACGATGCGGGTCGCGTGGGACATGGGTGTGATGCCATATGTTCCGCAACTTTACCTATACTACACTTAAATTTAAGAAAAAAGGGAGCAGACATGAGTCGCAAAATCTGTTTTATTTAATCAAAAAAGTTATACATACATAAAACAATAGACTTAGCTTGGCAAATATGCTTTGTATATTTAGATGCCATGAAAAGAGTACTTTTAGGTTTCTCCGAATTTGTTTGCCCCACTTTCACTCAATTACCGTGAACTTGGGCTCGGTGCGCTTATGTGTGGCCCGACCTAATCCGCGCCAAACAGCGACTTTTTGTGGATGCATCGACTTTAAACAGTCACTCCGCTGGCTGTCGAATTTGTCGAATACGAATGGCAATTCTGTTTGTTAATCAATCCACAGCTCAATGAGATAATTCGGCACATAAACGACAATGAAAACTCAATTAGGTCTCAGAGTCTCTGATAATATGTACCGTATCAGCGATAAAGGTATGCCACCGGGAAGCTGGCGGTGAGCGTCTGGTCAACTATTTTGTGGTACACGTAATTGTTATAGATCTCAGTAAAAATATTAAGAGAATTCTCTAAACATTTTTTGTTTTATTTACAATTTGGTATCGTGCGTTTTGGTGGACCTCCCAAATTTGCCTATTTATTTTACATAAATACTGTGCAGGTTTGTAGTAAACCCGTCTTCAAGGTCAAAAATATTAAAAATAATTCGCATAGGTACGTCACGATAAGTCAAGTAGTAATGACATTCGTTTGACAAGTAACGTGAAAAGATATTTTTAGAATTAATTATGCATACCCAATTATCAATAATATGAACGTTAACACTGTGCTTTAGCTAACTATGTTAATTTAAAAAAAAGAAATAAAAATTTTATAAATACTGCCAACCATTGGTACCTGGTACCTGACAGAAGACCACGCGTGCGGCTCTTCAGCACAAGCACTGACAGAGCTTTCGGCTTTTACCCAGTAGTGAAGGTCTGCCGCTTTCGAGCCCTCACCTTTATTCCTTACATTACCGCATTTTTAAGGCAAATAAATTTGAAGTTGGGGTTTTTTTTTTTTTGCTATGTCATTTTCGTATAGCCGTAAGAACAACAAAATACAATAAAAATTAAAAAAACAGATTGAAGCAGTATAGCGGGATGAGGACAGGCAAATAAGACAGCTATTGTGTTTGTCCTGGCGTTTCGTGGCACGAGCTGACCACTTTATCAGGGAGCCTACAATCAAAATAGGCACGTTACAGAAATCCATTTCAGTCATATGAGGCCCATTAATATTGGGACGCTAAGTATACCGGAATTGGCAGGTACGAAAGGCGAAAAATAGCTTATCAGTACGCCATCGTTAGCAGCTAGATATAACTGAAAAACTCTTGAAATTTGAGAATTATTTGTCTGAAAATCGGAAATTATAAAGCATTAAAAATAATAGAAATGTATAAAATTTAGCCAGTGCCTTGGACACACCATTATATTGGACTCATGTCTCTGTACACATACGATCGCAAACTATGAAAAATCATTTTGCACTATTGTTCGTTTCTGCGGTTGCGACTTTAGGCACGCAGAATAGCAGAATGGCCAGATCTCTTTGGACTACCATCCTCTCCCGCCAGCTACCTCGTTTAGAAGCTTAAAAAGCGTTTCGAGCCAAAAGTATGTCACGTTCTTTTAAAGACCCAGGGAGAAAAAACCCGCCTTACTGTTTAAAATTTCACTTGACTGCAAGGTCGCATCTGGTCAAACTCCGTCAGGATATCTAAGAGTCTGCGGGTTTCTCATACTGAGCTCGAAAGTATTTCTTTAGAGCTAATTGGAGATCACCACACGCAGACCTTTTTTGAATTATTTCGTTTCTCATCAGTACGCTCGGCAGGCGATAGCGCCGGCAGTAAAGTATGTCTTTTCTGTGTCAGCCGCAGCCCAAATTAGTTCAGGCTTCTTTGACAAAGCGCTATGGGGTAGAAATGAAATTTTTGGCCAAAATTTAAAACTTGCCAATTTGAACTATTATAATTATTGTAGCAAAGCAAAACTTAAATATAAGCTTGTTGAGTTCTTCGCCTGTGGTTACCTACAATCATTGACCGGATTTTTATTATCGCTCCTACAATGTTAAGCAGGGTGTGGCAATGCCAGCATGATTGTTCCAAATGGAACACTCTTAAGCAGTGTGGACGTAAATGGTACTTAAAAGTTGCGGCAATCAAGATGTCGGATGGGGCCCATCTCCGGAAAACAAAGTAGATCGAAAAGGAGTCTTATGCGCATCATTTTTAGGCTCCTACTAAGCTGAAAATTTGCTATAGCCTCTGTGAATGTAAAATCATTATCTTCCACCTATTGCAAAATGGCGGTGCTTTGTTGCCAACAGGCCCATTACCGGAATGCCTGATTTGATAAGTTTTTGATTTGAGATGGCTCTACTTCCAAATCTGATTAGTTAGATACACTCTAATATGGTATTATCTTAAAGCTCTTTTAAAAATATTTTACGATGGCCAAATAAATACGCAGTGTGCTTTTATTAAAAAAAATAGTACTTTCTGTCCTACCCTGTAAGAAATTTTAAAACGGCTTTGAAGAAAAATACTCGCCTCAAATCAAAGAATTTAGGTAATGTTTAAAGTACCGGGTCATTTTGTCACAGGCAAAGATATGGACTTGATATTCTTGGGGTTAGAAAGTACTCGCTTCAAAAAGCTTTAAAGTGATGATGCCGCAAGGACCTCCCTTCTAGTTAATTTTTTTCTAAGATGGCGTTCATCATTGTGGCATGCTCCGGCAGTGCATCCTCTTACGGCGTCAAAAGAAATTTACATCCTCCCATTAGTCATGCCCAAAGCGCTGTAGCGTAAGATAAAAGGAATAAATGTGAGTACAAAAGCTATCAGGGTGAAGGGGGGAATATTGGACTATTTTCGTCCACACTGTCTATTATAACAGCATCATAAAGACATTTTAAAAAGCTTTTTGCAAAAATACTCATATCCGTAATGCCTACCTCAACAAGTTTCGGAAACTTATCACACTCCCAGAAAGCTCAACTAATACCGTGCCTTTACAGAATATTTTTTAAGACATACGACAGTGGAGGACAATGAGAATTGGAGGTGGAAGCCTGTAGGCTGCATATGAAACAATGTACCTGTCCTTACACCCAGAAGTAGCAAAAAGTAGCAAAGCAAAGGTTAGTACAAGCAAACTCTAAGAAGGAATACGGAAAAAAGTCTTTAACGAAAGTAGCGAAGATTTTTGCGAGCCTTTGCACTTTGTACCATCAGCAATAGCTTTCATCTTCACTTTCTTTTACTCTTTAAGATAAACTGGGCTAATAATATACTTACTAGATTTAAAAGGCGTATGTTTATGTTTACATGGGTAAGAATAATATAAATTATTGCAATTTTACATGGGAAAGCTATCACAATATATATTAAATATTTAATTATTTTTAGTTGCGCAGGATTTTCTTACTTATTTTTAAAGTAACCTTTTAAGATTTCTTATGAAACCTAATATTTGTAGTTGTCAAATCCTTTTCAATTCTTTCCGTACATGTAGCTTGAGTATCTACTCCAAAATACACACAGCATGGGTCATTAAAAATTTTACGAAGCTGCTTTTTGGCCAGAAATAACTGAATGTATATCCGGTTGTGCATCAACGGCTTCTCTTAAAGCGGCTGGTTGCTATTTTTTTATTTAATCCATAGAAACTTCCTGCAGCATCTGACAAAAATGGGCTGCCTATTAATTTAGAGAGCAAAAAATAGGGAAATTTAAAACTTTTGTCTTTAACAAGCATGGCCACATTGAGCTATTGCCGCAAAGTACCAATGATGACGAAGTGTGCGATCATTCTCAGTGATTTTATCAAGTCGTGATATAGTTGGTTCTCAAAATGCAAGAGAAGTCAAAAAGGATGTTTTAATTTCGAAAACGCCGCTATCGACTTTATTGTATATAGCCTTAAAGTTTGCGTGAAAATCAACGATTGCGTAATGGAAAAATAGTGGATACTAAGTTGAGATTTTAGAGGCCAAAACTTAGGTCTGTTGTGTTTAAAATACAAATATTTCTGCCTATTCAAAGCAAGAGATTGATGATGGTGGGCTCAAAGGCAAACATCGGGCATCTTAAATTTTATTGAACAGAAAAAAGTGTGGTGATGTTAATGTATCGTTTGTTTGCATGATTCTCAAATAAACAAAAAAACCATACTCAAAAAATTTTTTTTTTTTCGAAAATTTCGAACGTTGCAAAATTTTTAAATTTTTAAAAGGAGTATTGTTAAGTATAAAAATAGCGCTGACATACTAAACTAGAGGCTATCCAACTCCTGTGGCTTCTTTACCGTTTCGCGATCCTAATGGTGTTCCTCAGATTTGTAACAGCCTGTATCAAGGTCATTTGCCCTTTATAGTTATTTTTATTTTTGCTCTCAACGAGGCTTGACAATTAAAAATATATCCCAAGTAAAAACATAAATAAATATGAACTATTTTAATCAGCTGCCTTTTGTGTAATCAAAACACATTTGAAATTCATATGAAGTTTAAATATTTATAAATTGAAGTAAGTAAAAACTGCTCCTGCTTTTTTTTAACTGACTACTTTGATTCCTCAAAGTAAACAAAAAATTTCAACCTAACGCAAATATGGCACTGTCATTCAGTATTATTTTTTAAAGAGCATTGATTACAAGTACGCAAAATATGGGTTTAAAACCATTTGATATGAGAGGAGTAAAAATGTGTAGGCAAACGTCACATTTGATTTTCTTTTTTTTCTTATAGCTCATGAATTCCCTAGGAAAATTAGGAAGTTCAGAAGCTCACAAAGATGTACTTTTTCCCTAAAATAATTTATTTTTGCCTTTTATATGCGAGATATTATCGAAGTAAGGCTAGTAATTTATTTATGTTGTAAAAATATTTAATTTTGTAGAAAAAAGCTGAAATAAGTATTTATGATTATTCCTGCAATGTCCCAAATAAAAAAGTTAGCAACAGAAATGTTTTTTGATGTTTTCTTCTATTTTCAAAAATAACATTTTTGTAATTTCAAATCTTCTTGTATAGTATTTGCTGTGCTTTTTTTTGCATTTTTTCTAATTGTTTTTTTTAAGCCCTATTTTTGTACAGAAACCATGTATTCACGAGAAAATTAATGCAGCCTTTTGACTACTTTTAAATAGGTAAGTTTTCTAAAATTCTATTTTTCAGTTTTTCAATTCTTAAGTAATATTTTCGCGAACGAATTTGTATGCCTAACAGTAATTTTTATAATATTTTTTAACATTTTGGGCGCAAATAATCATATTGATCTGTTAAAATAATGAAGTCTAAGAAAATATGCCTCGTTATGGTCAAGGATTCGTCTTCCATAACGCATAAAAATATGCAATTTAAAAGCTTACCCAATCACTGGAGGCTGTTTGACACTGAAGTCATTGTAAATACTTCACCAACCAAGGTCACCAGCACTGAAAACTTAACAGGAGTCCAATCAGAACTTGAAGAAAACAGCAAGAAAACAATACCGCGTTACGATCTTAGTTATACGTTCGCGGTTCGGTGTCGCGATGCGCCACGCTCTTTTGAAAATCCTTGATTTCGTCACGCTACAAATGGCGGTAAAAGCTTACTTCCTTCAGCATGCACGCCTCCTACACGCAAACTATCTCACTTATTTTTATCAGCACTACTCGTTTCCACTTTTTGAGAAAGAACAGCGCAATACCTACTCTACAGCTGCTTCGGGAGGCAGAGCTCGATTCTATTGTCATGCTCTATTCGCGGAATGCAACGATACTTTGTTTTTGGGACTGTTCGTTCTAGTTTTTCCCCATGACCCAGTTCGTTACGAGTTCAGTTCGCTAAAAACATTTTGCGTCTGGGAACCACCATGATGCTGGTTTGCCGCTCTTTCCGGATCAGCGAAACTCACATACCATTTTTTCACTTTCAATATAGCTAATATTGACCAAAATGTTCTCATACGCTAATATGTACAAGTTAAGGAAATCACAGCCCCAGTACCGTGGCCGAACATTCAGCTGGAGATTTTCGCTTAGATTTGTTTTTAGGATATTAGCATTTGTTTCATGGCCTACTGCAGTTTAAAATAATAAAGACTTTAATAAATTGTATAATAGCTAATGATCACCCATTATGTGTATATTTTAAGAAGAGATTTATTGAGCTATCTTTTTAAATAAAAATATACAGGGTGTTCCACTTAAAAAGTGAGGTTAGGTTAATTTTTTCCTGACCGAGTATACTTGTTTGAAAAATGGCGACTCTATTTAACTTTTATAAAAGCTCTAATTACGTAGGGATGTTCAGTAAGTTTTGAGATACTTGTATCTAAATGGTACAGGAAAGTAACATTGATGTTTTGTGTTTGTACATGTCATGAAATGTCGTAGTCCTACATAGTTATTAGTAAACTATCAGTTTTGCGCCAATTCGTGTCCAGCGATTTTAGCTCAACGGCGTCGTAGACGACTATCGAGTCCGTGCAATTTTGAAATATAACTTTTCATGTGGGTTATTCCAAGAACAGTGTTTAGAAGAAATGAAGCCTATACTTAGTGATGACTGTCCATCTCGTGCGACCATATACAGATGGTACAAACAATTTCAGCGGGGCTCGGTTTCGCTTGAAGACGTCTAACGCTCGGGTCGACCGTGAGAAGTAGTTACCCCAGAAAATATATCTGCCGTCCAAAAGCTATAGAAACAAACCGACGAATTACCTATCGACAGTTAGAAGAGACATTAAACATTAGTTTAGCAACATTATACACGATCATACAGGAGAACTTGGGTTTTAGAAAAATTGGTACTCTTTGGGTTCCACACAAGTTAACTCCCGAGCAGCAGACACAAAGAGTGAATTGGTGTAAAAAAATTATGCCCAAATTCCAGGAGGGTAAATCTAAAGACATAGTGTCGATCGTCACGGGAGATGAAACTTATCTTTATTATTACGACGTCCCAACTAAACAACAGAATAAGATATGGGTTCTTGAAGGTGAAGAAACTCCGACCGAAGTTCGCAAATCAAGATCTGTAAAAAAATAATGATAGTTGTTTTCTTTAGTTCAAGAGGAATAATTGAACGTGTTGTGCTCCGAGAACAGAAGACCGTAAATGCTGGTACACTACAGTATGCCTTTCAAAACTTATAGAAAAGTTAATAGTGATTCGCCCAAACTAGCAACTCGCTAGCTGGTACCTTCATCATGACAATGCCCCACCTCATCGAGCTGAACTTACCAGTCAATTTTTGACAGATGCAGGCTTGAGACTTTTGGAACATCTGCCTTATAGCCCCGACTTGGCGCCGTGTGACTTTGGGTTGTTTCCTTTTGTCAAGAGCCAACTGAAAGGACAAAAGTTTAAGACTGAAGACACGCTACTGGAGGCCTGGGATAAAATATTCGCTGAAATTTCAAATGAAAAGTGAAAAGCTATTTTCAGTGACTGATTTGTTAGAATGGAAAAGTGTATTCAATGTGGTGGAAATTATTTTGAAAAAATCAAATAAATGTACGTATATCTCAAAACTTTTCGAACACCCTACGCATTACGGAGATACTCGTTAAAAGTGTTGAAAATAGGACAGACTGTACATTCTTTAGTTAATTCCAAGTCGTTAATATTCCTAAAGAAAATATTTAAAAAGAAAAAAGTATTTTTATTATTTAAGGTTTAAATGTTTTTGATTAAGTATACTCTAAATATTTATACTTAATATGACAATTTTTGTATAAATGTTTTTACCTACAGGATGTCCCACCGGGAACTGTAGGCTCTGCAAAATTTTAAAAATTTAAAGTTAATAAGGGGCATACAATTTAAATGATTTGACAGTTCTACCACTTCTAGTTATACCGGAAGTTAATGTCAACTTTTCCATTTTTAATGGATAGTCAATTATGACATTTGCAAGCCATTACATTTTTTTCTAAACGAAAGCCTTTAATATAAGTTGCCTTAGGTTCCTCGTAGAGAAAGAACTTCTTTAGTAAACTGTATTGATAGTTATACAATTAATAAATAAAGAGTGGTCAAAAATAGTTTTTAAAAATTATACACGACAAAAAGCTTAAAAATCATTTTTATTTAAATGGAACCCCATCTTTTTAAGCTTATCCTATTAAGCATTAAAAATAAGGGCGAGTTTGTACAAGAATGTCGAAAGTTTGTCGAAATATTAACAATTAAATATTTATCTATTCTAACAGTGCTTTTAAGTACGGCTTAGTTTGGCTTCTAGTTGGCCCTGACCACGAAATGCGGCGCCATAGCCAACTACACCTTACCTATCCATACCTAAAAGCATTGTTAGAATAGATAAATATTAAATTGTTAATATTTTTAAAACTAGAAATTTTTGGAATAGACATTCCAATACAAACTTGCCCTTAATTTTGATGCCTAATAGAGGATAAGGTTAAAAAATATGGAGGTTTCCGTTTGAAAAAAAGGAATTTTAAGGTTTTTATCGTTATAAGTTTTAACGATTATTTTTGACCACTCTGTATTTATTAATTGTGAAAATATTAATACAATCTTCTAAAGAAGTTCTTTTTAACGATAAAGCCAACTCCAACATATTAAATGTTTTTGTTTATTAAAAAATAATGGTTATGTAATGGCCTGCAAACGTCATTTTTATCATAAAATTTAAAAGAACCTTAAAACGGTTGCCATAGAACACTATTAATTAATAATGTCTAGAATTTTACGCAAAATCTAGAAAAAGTAAGGTATAGGGTTTTCCATTTAAAATAAGGAAGTTTACATTAACTTCCGATACAACCGGAAATGGTAGAACTGTCAAAATATTTTAGTTGTATGTCCTCCACTGACTTTAAAACGTTAGAAAATTTTCAAAATTTTCCAAAGCCCACTTTCTGAGAAATCAATTGCAGGAGTTCCCGGTGATACACCCTGTATCTTACCAGAGATATAAGGACTATTATACTTTTGTTAGACTACCCTATATAAAAATTATTATACAGGGTGTTTTCTAACAACGGTATTAAACTTTAAGATGTGATTCCTTATATTAGTTAATGAAAAAAGTTCTTATAAACTTATATCCGAGTTGCTTCTTTACTTACAGGGCGTTAAAATTTAAGAAAAAAATCAGTTTTCCTAAATATTATTTCATAATATGCTAAAACCGATTTGGATAAATTTTGGTACACTTATTTAAAATACTAAAGCCTAATCAGATTGTTATTATTTGTTCCAGTGCCTTCTGCGTGGGCACCGCAACTTATATTATTGAGAAAAAAAGTACGCCACTGACTTTTTTACGTTTTTATATTTGTTTATTTATAAGCAATTAATAACAACTTTTGAATTTTAAAGCTACTTTAATTTTTTCTAAAAAGTACCCATAGATAATATGATATAAAAAGCAAAAATTAAAATAAAACAGTTATTTGCCCTATATTGGCAATCGTGTAAAAGTTGTATTAATAATTGCTTAAATTGAAGATATGTTCTGTAGTTGAGCGGATTAAATGAATCCGCCAAACTACACTACTGCCGATGTTTTGACATTTAATGTCAAAGTTTTTCAGAATATCCCAAAAAACAGAAAAATTGTGAATTTTAAAGCCTAAATAATAGTAAGTTTTTATTTTTATTAGTTTTATTTCATTTGTCTTGACAACGGTGGCAGATTTGCCACCGAAACGTCGATTTTTAATTATCTGTTTACTTGTTTAAAATTTTTTGGTTTTTTAGTACTTTTAATTTTATTTTGGCGTGTACCCAAATAAATACCATCTATTAATAATTGCTTAGTTATAAAAAATGTCAAAAAGTCAGTGGTGTACTTTTTCTTCTCAATAATATAAGTTATATACGAAACTTAAGGGGTGATTCTACTTGACAAAATAAGGGTAGAACTTAATATAATTTTTTTTCAAAATGTCATTCGTTTTTGAGTTACAAGCCGTCAAAGTTCAATTTTTATTTTGGTTCTTTCGCCATATTGCATTTATTTTTAACCAATCCAGTTGATATTTGGCACACAAATCGAGCATTGCAGATTCTAAAATTTTAAGACCAAAGTATTTTTTTAGATACCGCCAGAGGGCACTTTACCTAAAACCTAAAATTTATTTACATCATAACTTTTTTATTTTGACAGATATCGCAAAGCTGAAGGCGCCATTTTATAGACAGTCAAAAACCTAAAAATAAAGTACTTTTATTAAAGTCGATCAACCTCACCGTTTAGGCACCAATAGACATCAAAGTTTTCATCAGTTTTAATCAAATTACCTACATACATACAGGGTGTCCAGTAACTCAACCGACAAACTTTACGGGGCGATTCTACAACAGAAAATATAAACTTCATATAAACATATGTCCTAAACGTCTTAGTTTTTGAACTATGAGGTGTTAAAAATTTGAAATAATTTTTTTTTAATATTTATATGAAGCTTTACCCTTATTTTGTCAAGTAGAATCACCCCTCAAGTTTCGTGATCGGTTTTTGAATCGCCCTGTATAACAATCTGGTTAGGACTAAACAAGAGCTTTATTACTTTAAATAACATCAAATTTTATCCAAATTGGCCTAAGCATATACAAAACATTTAGAAATACTTGATTTTTTCATAAATTTTACGCCCTGTATCTCAGTAAGGAAGCAACTTTGGACATATGTTTACAGACATTTTTTTCATAAAATATCACAAGGAATCACACTGGCTGTTAGAAAACACCTTGTATATATTTTTTTCTTGATAAACAGGGGACTTTACTATTCCTAAAGGAGCTTCTGTATACTTTGGCTTGACATTCATTCACAGAAATCCGAAATATTGGCCGGATCCGCTAAAATTTGATCCGGACCGGTTTTTACCTGAAGAAGTGGCCAAAAGACACCCGTGTGTTTATATTCCATTTTCAATTGGACCTAGAAACTGCATAGGTAAGTTGTATGTAACAAAATAGAGTGTGCCCACAAATTGATTTTTTAACACGCTTTTATTAGCTTGGGTTGTAACTATCTATCTATCCATCTATCTATCTATCTATGTAACGGAATCTTTGAGCCTAATTTTTACCAACTTCCAGCGATTCAATTTCTTTGAAACTTTGCACACGTATCAAGGACCGATGACAATGCAATATTTTAAAAACAGTATCCCGTTATCCTGATTAGGACCGCCAGGATAAATAAAGTCCTTTACTGATCCTCTGTGTTCTCTTGACAAAATGGCGAAGGAATTTTTAGTGAATAAACTGGAGCATTTATTTTTAAAAAACTAATTGATATATCGAACTAAAAAATGAAAAATAAATAATAGTTTAAAAAACTAAAAAACACGCTTTTATATGCAACCGAACTAAAAATTAGAAAATAATTTTTCATTACAAAGAGTTTGTCACTTCAGAATAAAAGCGTAGGGTGCTTAATATATTAAATGTTATAATTATTCTATTTGCAAATATCTATGAGGAAAAGTTATGAAAAAATAGTAAAATGCACCCCACGCTTTTTACTCTGAAGTGACAAACTCTTTGTAATGAAAAATTATTTTCTAATTTTTAGTTCGGTTGCATATAAAAGCGTGTTTTTTTTAGTTTTTTAAACTATTATTTATTTATCTTTATGATAGCCCACGAAGGACTGTGCCTAAGTACCAGAGTGCCATGGTTGTCAGATTATTAGATGTTTTGGGCCATCTTTTCCCCTGTTCTTTTAACGTTGTACAATCACTAAATCATGAAATTTTTGCATTTCACATTTTTTTTATCTTTGGACAATCCACGAAGGCTGAAAGCCTAAATACTAACGTACCGTGGGTGTCTTAAGCAAAGTGAGAGGAAGTTTGTTAACACGGGACTTAAAAGCTTGAAGATTTGGGAGAGAAGGAAAAGACCTCCGCTGGCAGTAGGTTCCACAGTCTAGAAACTCTAGGGATAAAAGAACGAACGAAATGGGAAGTTCGGGGCCTGTCCAATTGGACCGTATAGGGATGCATACGAGCAGCATCACAAGTTTCTCTGTTGGGAGCTGCAAGAGGAGGGATTATACTGGATAATTCGTCGGAGCAGAAGCCGTACAAGTATCTATAAAAGAACGATAGATCTCCCACAGCTCGACGATTGGCAAGAGAAGGAAGTCTTTGAGTAAGTAAAGGATCATTAATAAGACGAACAGCTCTTCTTTGAATTGCATCAAGAATGCTGAGGGTTGTAGGGGATGCCATTCCCCAGACATGAGAACAATATTCCACAAAGGGGCGAATTTGGGACATATACAAAGTGTATAAATTGGAAGGAGAAAAATACTTTTTGGCTCGGAAAAGAAATCCAAGGTTTTTGAAGCCGCGGTGGCTATATATACAATGTATTTATGCCAGTTAAGGTTATTCTCAAATGTGACGCCCACAAGGTTGAATGTGCCCCCGCTCTGCAAAACCTGGCCACTCATAAGCAAAGGGTGAGTGTTTGATGATTTTTTTGCGACAAGGAACACGATTGTGTTTTGGATGCATTAAATTGAACCAGATTTTTGGCGCCCCATTCTAATATCAAATTGAGATCCTGTGAAAGAGATATCTGCATTGCCCTGCGTTTGCTTTCCAAGTCGGGTTGAGAGATTGGTTTGAGAACCTGAAAAGTGAAGTGAAGGGAACTATCGTCAGCATAACTATGAATGGGATTGGTAGTGGAAGAAAGAAGGTCGTTGATGTGAAGAAAAAACAAAGTTGGTGCTAGTACTGAACCCTGAGGCACTCCAGCATTAATTTCGTGAAAGCTTAAAGAGTGGCCATCAACAATGACTGATATACGTCGATGAGAAAGATAACTGGAGAGCCAAGAGCAGAGTTTAGTTGGAAGACTGTAGGAGGGAAGTTTATTGAGAAGTGCGTCATGCCAGACCTGGCCGAAAGCTTTAGATATATTAAGAGCAACGATCCGGAACTCACTTAAAACTCTTGAGAGACTTGTTCCAGTTGTGTGAAACAAAGGAAAGAAGATCTGCTGTAGATCTCTTGTAACGAAATATGTATTGCCTGTCATGTAAAATTTTATGTTTTTTAAATACCTAAGAATTTGCAAGTTAATGGATTTCTCCATTACCTTACAAAGCATTGAGAGGAGTGAAATGGGTCTATAGTTGGATGGAAGAGATTTAGATCCTTTCTTGGGAATAGGCTGGACACGTGCAGCTCTCCAGCTGTCTGGAAAAATACCCGTGTCATAAGAATTTCGAAAGAGCCTAGTTAAAATAGGTGTTCAGAAGTGCATTTTTTAAAACGATTGCTGGTATTCCATTCAGCCCAGACGATTTCTTGGTGTTAAGCGAAAAAAGGATACGCTTAATGTGTTTTACCTTAAAAATATTATGGGCATTTTGTGAGGAACTGGAAGAATAGTTGGAATTGGATGATTGACAGGTGGATGAAGGGTTGAATTGGCAGCAAATTGTGTAGCAAATAGTTCGGCCTTTCCTTTAAATGTGGAAATAATTTCATCTTCCAAAGTTAATGGTGGAAAAGAACTGGTACAGAAATTTCTACTACTGTTTTTAGCAAAGGACCGGAAGGATTTGCCACCATTTGAGCAAGCAAGTACTTTGTTTTTAATACGGTTATCAAAGGAGTCTTTGGCTTCATAGTTTATATAACGCGGTTGTAGAAAAGTAGGTACGTTGTTTTTAAATATTTTTATATTATACAGTGCCTGTCTAAAGTTAGGACCCCCTCACTAACTTTTAAATTGTTTGGTATTTTCACATAAAAGTTTAAGGACTTAAGTAAGACAACATAAACCAAATTTTAGGCAAGAAATAACAAATATAAATGTCAAATTGAGAATTCAGCGCCATTTTAAAAACAAAAATTAAATGGAAAGGAGGGTCGTGTGACACATTATTTTAAAGCTCCTGACAAGTACTTTATATACCCAGAATATAAAGTCAGTAGTTACCTATACCTCTACAAAATGGCGGTACCTAATTACCTGATTTAAACGGCCACATTTTCGAAACTATTAAAGTTAGATATACATAATGTGGTTTCGTGTCACACATCATTTTAAAGCTCCTGACGAGTACTTTATAACCCCGGAATATAAAATCACTAGGTACCTATACCCTCTACAAAATGGAGGTACCTAAATAATTACCTAAATACCTGATTTAAATGGCCATATTTTCGAAACTATTAAAGTTAGATATACATAATGTGTTATTTTCTTAATGACATTTTAAACGTCATTTTAATGGTGATATAATATACAGGGGACGTCTTTAAAAAATATACTTTTGTCCTACCCTGTATATTATCACTCATATCACCATTAAATAGATTTTTAAAAGAGCTTTAAGAAAATACCACATTAAGTATATCTAACAATAATAGTTTCGGAAATATGGCCATCTTAATCAGGTATATAGGTAATTTTCAAAGTACCGCCATTTTAAAGTAGGTAAAGGTATTAACTTTATATTCTAGATTTATAAAGTATTTGTTAGGAGCTTTCAAATGATGTATAACAACACTTTTCCATTTCATTTTTGTTTTCAAAATGGCGCCCAACTCTCAGTTTGACGTTTATATCTTCCATTTCCTGTCCAAAATTTGGTTTATGTTGTCTTACTAATGTGCCCAAATATTTATAGAAAAATACCAAACAATTCAAAAATTAGGGGGATCCTGACTTAAGACAAGCCCTGTATATATAGTGTGTCCACGGATGAACTTAACTATACCGGTAATTTTTATATTTAGGAAAAAAGTTATTCTTTATAAAAATTTTTGCTTTGTCTGCTAAAAACCAGAATAAAAGTACCCTTTTGATATACAGGGTGCTTTAAAATCACAAAAATATTATTTTAGCACTTTTATTCTAAAATTTTTAATGAATTAAAAAACAAATATGGCTTTTTTTCAGTTTTAACCTCAGTTTTTTTAACCATAACCAGTGGAAAAAATAATTAACATACGCTTAGGATTATATGTTTAGGCTATTTAATTGGGTATTTTCAAAATTATAAATTTTCGATTTGATTTTATATTTCAAAGTAATATTTTTCATTTCGAACCACCCTGTGTATCTTACAGCTATTTTTATTAAAGCTTTTGTGCGTTTGTCAAGCTATTTAAAGGACATTTTTAATGGTGAAGTAATATACAGGGTGTTTATTAATATTTCAAATGGCATCTGTCACGTGATCAAATGATTAGGATATTTTAAGCAAAGCAAAAATGTTTATTATGTCATTATTATCGGTGTTCGTTCAAAAAATAAAAGCCATTTTAATGCACGGCAAAATCGCTAAAATATGATGTAGTGTTTTGTGTGTAGATTTTTGTCTAATTTGTAATAAAAAGAGGGTTAAAAACTTACATTACTTTAATTTTAACATTATAAAAAAAAATCAGTAGTTATATTATGAAATAAAAGTCAAAAACGAATTTAATATACAAAACACCATATCAGATTTTAGCGATTTTGCCATGCATCAAAATGGCTTTTATTTTTTAAACGAAAACTGTTCGGGGTATGAAAAAAAGAAGATACCAATTTAAGTTTAAAGTAAATATTAATTTTAAAAATAATATTGATTGAAAGAAAAAGCAGAAGCGTTTTATTTTTTTCTTAAAAAAAAATCAATACAAATCAACTGGTCAATTTTTTAAAAAACTTTTACAAATATGTAATATAATGGTAAAAAAAAATTACTAACTTTTGTGGAAATATCCGAAGTTGTAAGAAAGTTATGATAAAAAGGATTTTTTTAAATTTATCACCCTGTATCCCAAAAACGAAGCATTTTCAGACATAATTTTATTTACAAAAGTGGCTTACTTTCTTGCATTCCATAAAGTGTTTTTTTTCAACTTTTATAGCAAAATATGTATTATATTGGTGAAAAAAATGTACCAAATTTGTGAAAATATTTGAAGTGATAAAAAGTTGTAATAAAAAGGACATTTTTTCCTTAAAAATGTATCACCCTGTAAAACGAACCATTTTCGGACAAAATTTTATCTAAAAAATTTTCCTATTTTCTTGCATTCTATACATTCTTCTTCCACAACCAATCCCTTTCATAGTTACGCTGACGAAAACCCTTCACTCCACTTTTCAGGTTCCCAAGCCAATCTCTCAACCCGACTTGGAAGGCAAACGCAGGGCGACGCAGATATCTCTTTCACAGGATCTCAATTTGATATTGGATTGGGGCGCCAAAAATTTCGTTCAATTTAATGCATCCAAAACACAATCATGTTACTTGTCGCGAAAAAGATCATCAAACACTCACCCTTTGCTTAGGAGTGGCCAGGTTTTGCAGAGCGGGAACACATTTAACCTTGTGGGCGTCACATTTGAAAATAACCTTAACTGGCATAAACACATTGTATCTACATATACCGCGGCGTCAAAAAAGCTTGGATTTCTTTTCCGAGCCAAATAGTATTTTTCTCCTTCCAATTTATACACTTTGTATGTGTCCCAAATTCGACCATCTCTGGAATATTGTTCTCATGTCTGGGGAATGGCATCCCCTACAACCCTCAGCATTCTTGAGGCCATTCAAAGAAAGGCTGTTCGTCTTATTAATGATCCTTTACTTACTCAAAGACTTCCTTTTTTGCCCATCGTCGAGCTGTGGGAGATCTATCGCTCTTTTATAGATACTTTTACGGCTTCTGCTCCGACGAATTATCCAGTAGAGTCCCTCCTCTTGCAGCTCCCAACAGAGAAACTCGTGGTGCCGCACTTACGCATTTCTATACGGTCTAATTGGACAGGCTCCGAACTTCCCATTTCGTTCGTTCTTTTATCCCTAGTGTTTCTAGGCTGTGGAACTTACTGCCAGCGGAGGTCTTTCCTTCCTCCCCAAATCTTTAAGTTTTTAAGTCCCGTGTTAACAAACTTCCTCTTACCCTGCTTAAGACACAAACGGTCAAAGCAAAATGTTAAAATTGTCAAGTGTGTCAAAATATATTTTATAAATGCATAAAATAAAAAAAAAAAAACTCTCTCACCCTGTACAATCCCGACTTACTGAAATTGAAAATTAGAGATCAAATTTGTGTTAAACTAAATGGGAATTTAGAATTGAGAATTATTTTTATTTTAGAAAAATAAAATGCAGTGAGCGTGCCTTTTTTTTCTTAAAAAATATTTACCTCAAACTCCTGAAAAACGACACTGGTAATTTTCTTTTGTATGACAAAAATGTCTTTTGGTGCATAAGAGGCGTCTCCCAATTCTTTTTAATATCTAAATTGGTATAAAAGTCATTATTGAGGGTTGTATAAGGGAAGTCTTTACTCCACAAATAAAATGCCAATCTAAAGTTTTAGATGTGATGCATTTCGGCAGGTGTTCCTGCCATCATCAGACTCTAAAATATATATTAAAAATAGTTCAAAAACAGCAAAAATAATTTTAAAAGGCATTAAAACATTAAAAATGATAAAAACTTACATAAAATTATGTCTTCACGTGCACAAAACATAAACAATTAAAAATATTTTTAAAAAGTACATTGCACGACATCTAGCAAACATTTAATAAACAATTAACTTACAACAATTTAAGTAGCTATTGAATAGCAGATTTCTGCGGAGTAACGAGAGCAAGTGAGAGAGAACGATCCATCGAACTGTGATTTTACCGGGTGTCAAGAAAAAGTAAGCATATTTAAAATACGTTGTTGGTCAAAATAAACGATAAGAGTTAATTAGTTTAGTAATCAAAATAAAATTATTGTGTTCTACTAGGACTCAATGAATTAAAAACGTGTTGCTGTCAAATTTAGTTTGATCGTTAACGCAAGTGTAATCGGGTGATTTAATGGCTTTATTTATCTTCCTGGTTAACATCTATTCTTCCTCAACTTACCAATTTCTCTAATCCCTTTTCAATAAAAACTCATATGAACTCACTAAAAACATAATAAAAACAGAAATGCCCCCTAACTCATGTCTCGTTTCTTTCGATTTTTCTAACCTATTCCCAAACATTCCACCAGAAGACTGTTTATTATATACCCGTGAACTCCTTTTTCACAATCTAAGCTACCGACTCATATTATATTGGAGCTTTGTTCTCTTATTGACAGCGTCTTAAAACAGAACTTCTTTCAAATTAACAATAAATTTTATTGTCAAAAGTCTGGTCTTGCAATGGGTTCTAACTTGTCACCTTTTCTGGCAGAAGTATTTATGTTTTTTCTTGAAAAGAAAATCTCAAATTGCGAAATGTATAAAAAGCATATTAAATGTTGGTACCGGTACGTTGACGATATATTCACAATTTTCACTGGTTCCAGTGAGGACTTAATTGAGTTTCAGGCATTTCTAAACTCCACTCTATAAAGTTCACATTCGAACAAGAACAATCGAGCAATTTACCTTTTCTAGACCTCTTAATCAAAAGAACGAATAACAAGAAACTTGAGTTTGAAATTTATAGAAAACCTACAGCCACTGATAACGTTATACCCTTTTTCTCAAACCATCCATTCAATCAAAAGTTCTCTGCATTTCACTCACTTTTTCACCGCCTTTTCAACATCCCTTTGTCCCAAAAACATTTTCAGAAAGAACTAAACATTATTTTTCAAATTGCTCGGAATAATAGCTATCCTGACAAAATAATAAATTCCCTCTATTTTAAACATCTTAACAAATATTTAAATAGACCACATATTTACAAAAATGATGCTGTTTATAGAAGCATATCGTATTTTGGAAACATATCCCATCAGGTTGCCAAAAGTATGTCGAGGGATTCCAGTGAACAGTTACATGTTTGTTTTAGAACCTCGAATAACTTGTCTAAATCGATAGTTAATACCAAAGACAAAATTCCTGTCACACACAGATCTGGTGTTTACAGATTAAAATGTTCTCACCCGGACTGTAATGTATGCTACATTGGACAAAGCGGAAGGAGAATCGAGACGAGAGTCAAAGAACATAGTAAACTCATCGAAAAGAATATTAATAGTCTTATAACAAATACCCCTTCTCCTTTCGCCAATCATATTATTGAAGCTGGACATAAGTTTGAACCTGAAACAGATACCAAGGTGCTCCATGTTTGTCAGAAGGGTTTAAGGTTGGATCTTTTGGAAGTCTTGGAAATAAATAAAGCCATTAAATCACCCGATTACGCTTGCGTTAACTATCAAACTAACTTTGACAGCAACACGTTTTTTTAATTCATTGAGTCCTAGTAGAACACAATAATTTTATTTTGATTACTAAACTAATTAACTCTAATCGTTCATTTTGACCAACAACGTATTTTAAATATGCTTACTTTTTCTTGACACCCGGTAAAATCACAGTTCGATGGATCGTTCTCTCTCACTTGCTCTCGTTACTCCGCAGAAATCTGCTATTCAATAGCTACTTAAATTGTTGTAAGTTAATTGTTTATTAAATGTTTGCTAGATGTCGTGCAATGTACTTTTTAAAAAATATTTTTAATTGTTTATGTTTTATGCACGTGAAGACATAGTTTTATGTAAGTTTTTATCATTTTTAATGTTTTAATGCCTTTTCAAATTATTTTTGCTGTTTTTAAACTATTTTTAATATAATATATTTTAGAGTCTCGATGATGGCAGGAACACCTGCCGAAATGCATCACATCTAAAACTTTAGATTGGCATTTTATTTGTGAAGTAAAGACTTCCCTTATACAACCCTCAATACTATATTGACTCCACTTCAAAATGGACTTCTTTCTAAATATAAAAGTCATTATTAAAAAAAAAAGACAATTTTTATAAAAATTTTACCACCCCTGTAGATCAAAAACTAAGACGTTAAGGACATATTTCATATGAAGTTTTTCCATATTTTTTATTGTAGAATTAGTCCCTTAAAGTTTGTCGGATAAGTTGTAAGACACCCTGTATTTTTCTAGGTATGAAATATGCCATGATGAATATGAAGGCCATAATTGCTGTGCTGATCCGGAAAACTAAGATTCCATTGCGAGTATAAAAAAATTGAAGATATTGAAGTAAAAGGAAACCTTCTGCTAAGATTTCGAGATGGTGCTAAGGTGACTGTTACAGCCAGAAAATAGATCATGTAAAAACCCGTTTATCGTATTTATCTAAAGAAATTTAAAAGCATAAATAACTTAAATAAGTAATGTATCTTTGTTAAAATAAAAAACTTCTAATTGTTATACTTTTATTAAAATTATCATCACAAAGCCTGATAGATTTTTCTTAGATTAAGAACCGCTTTCAAATGTTTATACTCCTAATACATACTTGGTTTGAGAAATTAATTCTGGTGATTTTGAGCTATTGCGGACAAAAAAATCAGACCAACATTTGTGATCAAATTCAATCTTAAATAACTTTTTGGTTTTGTTTAACCAGTTTTGATTATTTTTTAGTTAAATTCTATCTTAATAGTATTTAGTATTATAAAATTGGTTCAGTCGTTTTCAAGAAAGTTTACCCTAAATATTGAGATCTCAAGACGGTGGTTTACCAATGAAACTTTTTATTGTTAAAAATATTAAAATAAAATTTGATAAAAAAGTATAACACATAAAGGAACGCGCAAATTACGTCGGCATCAGACGGACGGGACGGGACGGTACGGATTAGAAAATAGTTTTATAGAAATTAAATTCCTTTTTTGGTATGCAGCGAAGTTTTCTTACTTTTTAACGTCCAAAAGATGAGTCGGACAAAAAAATTGTTAAGAAGTAAAAGAAAATTATTATTATATAAGAATTTTTCTTATCGATCTTAGCGACTTTATAAAACCTTCAATTCTCATTTAAGTTTGGAAATCTTAATATCATAATTATTTTAACCGGTTTAAAGAACCTGCTTTTTTCTTTTCATCTGTCTTTGCCGGTCCTAATTGAGTACTAACTAATCAAAACTATCCGTTTTGTTCCGTGGTTTTAGTTCCAAAGTGGGTTTTGAATTTTCAAACGTCCTTTTTTTTATTTCTAATTGTTTGTAAATGTTTCCAAGCACCATCCACATTATTTACATTGTAATACCCATTTCTTACGTCTGTCTGGAGTGGTTACAAACGCATGCTATTAACACCGCAACCGTCAAACCAAAATCTGGCTTCGATACGTCGACGATACTTTTATAATCTGGAATGGAACAGACAGACAACTAGAGTGTTTTTTCAACCACCTTAACTTAATAAATAATTTCATTAGATTTCCTATAGAGAAAGAGAAAATGGATGTTTTCCTTTTCTGGATGTTGTCGTCAGTAGGTCTAATGGAACAATTAACACATCTGTATATAAGAAACTCACACACACGGGACAATATATTAATTTTCAATCAAATCATTCTGAAGTAACCAAACTGGGAATAATAAAAACGCTATATAAACGGGCAACCACAATATGCAGCGACAAAGCAACCCTGGATACAGAACTAGGAAATATCAAAATGGATTTGCATCAGAATGGTTATGCTGAGAGATCTATAAATAAAATTATAAATAGTTGTAATGTGGAACCACCAGTGCGACCACCTGATCAAGATACTTTTTCTCTTTTAACAATTTCATATGTAAAAGGAACGTCCGAAAAGATTAGACGAATAGCAAAGAAATATGAAATTAAAACCGTCTTTAAGTCTGAATCTACGTTACGAAGTTTTTTGACAAAAACAAAACCCGATTTATCTACACAAGACAAAGATTGTATCTACCAGGTACCATGCCAAAGTGGGGTGTCGTACATTGGAGAAACAAAACGCCCTTTAAATGTAAGACTGGCAGAGCACAAACAACACACACAGAGGGGGACACATCAAAATCAGGGATTGCTGACCATGTTTGGTCTAAACAACACAATATCAAGTGGTCAGAAGCACTGGTTGTTCACAGGGAACCACATTTGAGAAAGCGCAAATTTAAGGAAGCCGTCTTTATTGAAAACAATAATAATGTTTTTAGCAATCCAAGTGTGGACATACTAAACATTTGGAAACCACTATTAAAGCGTACTAATGCCGGCGCCTTAGGTGAACAACCCCATGCTTGAACGGACCCAACTCCATCACGGGTGAATGATCTTTCCCAAAGTATATAAACTCAGTAGCTTTAGGAATTAGGTTTAGTTTACACTTGAGAACGGACAGAGATAGTACTGCCCGAAATGTTGTGTGAATAAATTAATATAGACAATGGAAGTCCGAAATTCTTCTATTACTACCTATTTCTTACATTACACACTGGAACCTATTGTTAGTTTACATATTACAAGTTAAAAATAACCTTATCTAAAATAAATTATGACCTAGTGAATTCTCTTCACTAACTCACGAAGTGAGATTTTTAAACTAGAAAATTCTAAAGTTTTTTGTTAAAGTTACAGCTTGTTGAATTTCTTTGCATTGATGCGCAATAGTTAACGGTATATCGGCCAGCAATTCAATAACAAAACAAACAATATTTGTCACATATGTTTACATGCCGGTTTTTGTGTTAGAATATCTCTTTCCCACGCATTGCCTATTTACATAATTTAGTGGCTGATTCTGTATACAAATAAAGAATGATTGTAAGTTATATTTTGTGAAGGATTTGGTGATTCTACACAATGTTTTAAAATTGGTAGTCTCTTTATTTTTTGAGGTACCAAAATTAAAATTAAACCATTTAAAAGCCGATTCAAGAATGTTTTGCCAAATTTATTACGCTGTAAAATGTCAGGCTGCCCATATTATAATATTATTAGCGCTGATACAGATGTTTTTATCTTGGCAATTCATGTTTGGGATATGCTTACACGTCTTGGATTTTTAGGCTTGTGGTTTGAAGGTTCATACATGAATGGATGTCATTTGGCTGCCTAATTCCTGGGCAAAAACATATGTTTTAGTGGCTTTTAAGGCTGTGTGCTTTAATTTTGTTTAAAAAGCTTTGCGACATTTGGGAAATCTACACCCAAGTATCGAACAGTTAACGGAATTAGAAACCATTTGCATCTATCTTTTTAGGAACAAAAATCAACCGTTGATGAACTTCGACACAAATTAATTTCACAAAATCTATTTATGAACAATTTGCAGATCAGACGCTTCACATTTTTATTCTAAGAGTTTCAGCGCAAACATACGATTAATGTAGACAAAAATATATTACATTTAATTGATTTTACCTTATTAGGCTATAAAAGGAGAAATGATAATTTGCTCCCAAGACAACTTACGAAACAACCGTTGCCGGAATTATTAATTCAGCTTTGTATATATCAAACAAAGGCTTGTCCTTGTCAAAAATTGTTAATAAATTGTATTTTGCCTTGCAAATTTATTATTACTGATTTCAAAAAACAAATACATTTTGCTTTTAAATTACAATGTTAAAACTTCGTTTTTTTATAATAAATATTTTTTTATTAACAATTATTTTTATTTTTTTTATATATATTTTTTAATTGCTTAAAAGTATCTTTAGTTCTTAGAAATAATTAAATAGTTTTAAAAACAAGTAATAAAATCGTTTTAAACAATTTGTTTAGTCCATTTACTTACATATTCAAAGAGTGGTATCAACAAAAAAAAATGGACCAGTTGAACTCCAGGCAGATTTATAACCTGCAAGCTTTTCTGAGTTTAAACGATCTACGATGTGCGGTCCTCATATTTTGCATACTCAACTCCCTTCAGATCCCGGTCTATTATGAATAATAAAGAATATCAGAAAATTGCAATGTAAAATTAAGTAAAATTTAATAATAAATTAAAATACTACTTCCTGTTAAGCTAACCCGCCCCCATAAAAAGTTCTGGTTAGTTTTGATTAGTTATCTTTTTGTATTATCTGTTAAGAAAAAAGTAATAGCAACTGGTCTTTGTTGTTAACCGCTTGTGCAACAGAACTAACCAGAACTTCTTATTGGGACGGGTTAGCTCTACAGAAAGTATTATTTTAAAGTATGATTAATTTCTAGTAAATTTTAATACCAATTTAATTAGACATTTTCTAGTATTCTTTATAAATAATCAAGTATGATTTTTCTAAAATATAAGGTATTTGATTCTACCCCAACAAAAAGCATTTTCATAGGCTTTCCGGAAAGGTGTCACATAAGGGGTGTTACCATTTATAGTTATTTATTAGATAAGTGAGTTATATTACATATAAGTCACGCAAGACAAGTTTAACTCCTCGAGCCCGAAGGGCGAGAGAGAGTAATTTTCTTAAGTGACTTATATGTAATAACTCACGTGTCTAATACAAAATTTTATCCAACACTTTCGTATAAATCGTTTTTAATATCGAAAATAATTTGAAAACGTCATCCATTATTTGTTACTTGTCATTGTCAACACCAGCAACAAAATTTTGTATTGTCTATAATTCACTTGTGAGCTAAAGGGTACTTTAGCTCACTAGTGACTTATGGTACACTTTATATCCTCAAAATCTGATCAATTATGTAAATATTATATGTAAGTGTTGGATAAAGGTTTTTAATCGACTGGAGGTGCAGCTTAAGGGGTTGATAGAGGTGTTTCGAAAATAACGTTATTTATGTTTTCCCGGGTTTCATAGAAACGGTCTTTTTCGATATTTGCCATATAGTCCCAGAGCTAGTAAACCCTTCGAGTAACGTTAGACCAGTGAGGCTAAAAATTTATATAGTAATGAGTCATAGCATGCTAAGTACGACAATCATCACCTGGCAGGCATCAGCCGTGCACATCATTACCCTGTATATTTTTGAAAGTTTAAAAAAATAAAAAGAAAAAAACTTTAAGTTGTAAGCTTGAAATTTTTTGGGATTTAGTTCATTCATAGTTAGGTTTAAAAAAATTGACAGGTGTTTTCAATGAGCACAATTACATGTCAGGCGAACTGAAAGGTGTGGCTGATTTGGATGGCCGTATTTCCAAAACTATAAAAGATAGACATATCAAATGCTTTTATTGGTAATATAGTATACTGGATACCTCACAAAAAAAAAACTTTTTTTTCCACCCTGTATATTATCTTCGGTATCACCGTAAAAAGATCTTTAAAGAGCTTTAAGAAAACACCACATTATGTACATCTAACTTTATTAGTTTTCGAAATATGGCCATCTAAATCAGCCACACTTCCGGTTTATCCGAAAATGACTTCAATTTTGAATTTTTAAATAGAACACCCTGTACATTTTGCTATTTTTGGATTTCTGAGTCAATTCTAGGTCAAAATGTGACATCTTATAAAGTTTTTAAGCCTACTTGATTTTTAAGAGCCACTTTTAATATGGCATTAGGTGGACAAATTAATCGAAAGCTGGTTTTAAACTTATTAAACTTTTGTCAAATAAGTTGGACAAGTTAACCTTGAATAAATTTGATAAAGTAAAACAGAAGATTGAATATCAAAGAAATTCAAGGTTGCCTTGACAAATTTGTGTGAAGGATTAGAACACGTCCCATTTCTTATCAAATATTAGATGCAAAACTTTAAAACTAACAACCCACTGAATTAAAAATTGGCAATTGGAAACTAGGGCAACTACTAAACCTTAATTTTATCGTGATTGGTGTGGTTTTTGGTTTTTTACCTTGACATTTGCTTGAAAAAAGTTTGTCAAATAATTTCTTATTGTAAACTTCTGTCTTCAAACAAATGGTATCAAATATTTATTCAAACTTATTTGACAAAGAGTGTGATAAGTGTAAAACCAGCTTAAGGTTTGTGGGTGATGTTAGAAAAATACAATCGCAAAGTTTAAGTAACTAATATGAAAGATAGGAATAAAACAATTTGGCAAGTTGACATTTTTATGTCTAACTATAATTTTTTAAATTGAAGATATGTTCTGTAGTTTGGCGGATTCATTTAATAGATGGTATTTATTTGGGTACACGCATATAAGAATTTTTAATTATCTTTTTACTTGTTTTTTTAGTACTGTTTGGTTTTTAGTACTTTCAATTTTATTTTGGCGTGTACCCAAATAAATACCATCTATAATTTTTAAGTGGTAACCCCTTTTAAACAAGCACCTTTTAAATAATGAATCTTTTTCAAATCCTACGATACCAAATTATTTGAGATTGGAGTAATAATAAAGTCATAAATAAAGAAACTTAACCATCTAAATGCAATAATACAAATTGCCCTTAAAAAATCAAGTAGGCGTTAAAAATTTACAAAATTATAAACTTACCAGTTAGAATTGTCTCAGGAAATCTAAAAATTCCAAAATATACAGGGTGCTCAATTTAAAAATTCAAAATTGGAGGAGTTTTCGCTTAAAGTGAAAGTAATGAAAAAGTAAGAAAAATGCGAAAACTGTTCTCTTTCTATACTCTTAACCTATACCAAGTCTTATTTTAATATGTTTAACTCTTAAGTAGGCGCGTGCCATTTAGTTAGGTAAGTTAGGTAAGTAGGCGCGTTGGGGTCAAATGACCCCCAACCGTAAACATCCAATAATCATTTTTTCTTTATTTTTTTTAACTGCTAAATTTTATTTTTAGTTGGGAGCATTTCCTTTCAATGTATAAATAATTAAATGAAAAAGTAGCCCGGGAAAATAAATACTCGTATTGAAACATTTAAATGAAATTTTCATTGAAGTCACTATCATTATCTTTTTAAAAGCTGATTATGGGACGGCAATGCGAGAAAAGCAAAAAACTAAACTTCATTATTAATTAGTACCTTCACACTTTGCCTAAGATTACATAAATAAATTATATGAGCCCCAAAATGGTTATCCTAGCTAGACCTAATTATTATAGTAAAAAAATGTAAAATCATTTTCATTACATTAATTGTCAACAGAATTTTAACATTTTTCCTAAAAACATAAATGAAACTAAAAAACGAACTTCTCCTTAAAAAATAAATTTAAAATATTTATAATACCAAAAGGATTAAGAGTTTATTCTGAATCTGTTCCTTGTTGTTGTCTTAGAGCTAGGTACTGCTCGTAAATTGTTTTCATATAATATTTGCACATTATGGGTGTTTTAATTTCACACAAAAGTTTGATGTTTTATTGTTTTCTTGTCAGGGACAAACGGACAAATAATGCATTTGCTCCCTGAACCTCCTGGAACTCGATATACATATTGCTCAAAATTGTAACGTTAGTAGGCGCGTAGGGTCAAATTGACCCTCAAGCGCAAAAACAGGATTTTTTGAATAAATGGTGTTGTTTTGTGTTTTGTTGTTATTAGCATATACCTACCGAGGTTTTAGAAAGGTACCTAGAGATTTTTTCTAATTGTAAAAAATCTCAAAGTTATTACAAAAATGACAAATCTGGGAGTCAATTTGACCCCCGCGCGCTTACTTATGGGTTAATACTCCAGAAGTTATGACTTGTTTAATAGATGCGTTCACACCCGGTATGGTGATATAGCGAATTTTGTAATTGTTTTAATTTAACTTAATTAACTTAACACTACTATATTTACACATGAATTTACATTGTTTAATTAATATCACACATATAATGTACCAGAAATGAAGCTGCTTACTATTCTTCCTGATGAGGTACGTAGTATAATTTTTAATATTTCTAAGAAGGATTCCATGGGTTTTGATGGTATTCCTTGTTCAGTCTTACGTCATGTGGTTGATTATATAAAATATCCATTAGCAACCCTAATCAATAAATCTTTTCATGAGGGAAGTTTTCCGTCGTTATTGAAGCAGGCGATCGTTATACCTATTCATAAGAAGGGGCCTATTGATGATATGGCGAACTATCGGGGCATATCCTTGCTTTCAGTATTTTCAAAAGTTTTTGAAAATGCCTTTGTGAAAATTTAAAATTTTTTCTAATTGAAAATAATATTATAAGTCCTTCTCAATTTGGATTTCAAAAGAAACTATCGACCAAGGACGCTCTAATCTATCTAATTAATTTTATTGTAGATGGGCTTGACAACAAAAAAAGACCGTCTGCATGTATTTCGACCTATCTCGTGCTTTTGATACGGTTAAACATAATTTATTGCTGAATAAATTAAAAAATTATGGCATTCGTAATAATGCGCTTTCCTGGTTAGCTTCCTATTTACGAGGAAGAACTCAAAGTGTTAGGATTAACGTAAAGGGTAATTTTCTTGAATCGGAGCCTTCTTCCATTGATCTGGGTATTCCTCAGGGGAGTACATTAGGTCCCTTACTGTTTATTCTTTTTATAAATGATTTAAATGTCTATCTTACAAATTGTAATGTTTCACAATTTGCAGATGATACGACTATCGCAGTGAGTTCAAAAAGTACTGAGGAACTTTCTGAAGCTGCCAGTAATTGTGCGGATGATATGCGGAGATATTGTCAACTAAACGGTCTAAGTTTAAATGCGTCAAAGACAGAAATTGTACATTTTTCCCCAACTATTAAGAATTACAGTATTTACATTCACCTGAATGGAAAATCACTTAAAGAAAAAGACTCATCCTTATCCTTGGGGTTGCACATGGACTCACAGTTAAAGTGGATTAAACATACAGATAACTTATGCACAAGATTATCTACCAAGTGTTACGTTCTGCGAAATCTTCGCAATTTTGTTAACATCGAAATTTTAAAAATTTACTATTACGCACAGGTTTACTCTGCTATAAACTACTGTATTATTTGTTGGGGAAATTCAGCGGGCGTCAAAGATCTTTTTTAGTTCAGAAACGCATTATAAGAACTATTCTTTATAAATCTCAGAGAGACTCGTGTAGAGAACTTTTAGGCAACTACAGATTTTGACAATACCGTCTATGTATATTTTGTCTTGTGTTTTACATATTAAAGAAAATCCACACTTAACTGTTAGGTTTTCGGACAGAAACTTAGCTTACAACCTAAGAAATACATCCGACGTCTTAATAACACAACATAATCTCTCTCTTACGGCCAACAGTTGCGTAATTATGCCATCCAAACTGTATAACCACCTGCCCCAAGATATTAAAACCATACAGAGCATTTCAGTCTTCAAATCTAAAGTTAAACAAATTTTACTTAAACATAGTTTTTATTCTGTAGCGGAATTTTTAAATTGTAAAAATTTGTAGGTAGTTTAAAAGATTTACATTTGTGTATTTATTGGTGTTTAAATATGTACTTTTTAAATGGATTGACGTTTTCTATACATACATGTATGTTTAAAGAAATAAAGGATTTTGAATTTGAATTTGAATTTGAATAGTTATGGCATGTATCGCTGTTATACAGGTTTTTGTGTTTTAATTAGAATTTATTAAGGTTTTTCCACAAAAGTAATAATTACTGAAGTCAGGCTTTTTGCAGTAGCAAAAACCCAAGGACTTGGGTTTTTGCCGGTGGTGGGTAAAAACTGTACTAATATGTTCATATTCAGTTCGTGTTGTGCTGCGATACAGTGTAGTTGTGTGTAAAAAACACAATAATACTGAGCCTGCACGACCTTTTTCGAATTCCTGGAATTCTTTAAATTCTGCGACCTTAACCAAATTCGAACTTAATTCTTTAAATACCTAAGCCAGTTAAACCGGTATTACAACTCGTTAAAAACCAGGTATTGTTGCTTTTTAAGTTCTGGGGAAACTTTTTTGCCAAAATACATCAGAAAGTTAAACAACAACTATATAAACAACATATACAAACCATACATACTTGATGATCACCAAAGGGGTGCCAGCGGCACTCAAATATTACCAGTCCATCAACATACGATAGAAAGGAAGGCGGAAAAGAAAGAAAAAAATACACTAAATAATACTTAAATAGGTTTTAGGTGACATGTACAGCGTGCAGAAAATTCCTTAAAATGATGATGGCGTGTGGTTACTTTAACTAATAGGCAACTTGTCATTAAATTCGCAACTATCTTTCGGTAAAACTTACTCGCATGAAAGAAAACACAGAAAACACGTATAGATTTCGGCCCGAAGTATTAATTCCCCGAAAGTTACGGGAAATCCCCGAAAATATCGGGGAATTGTCTAACGCCGCCGCCGTTGCATATAATTAATTGCATCGGTCAGCGCCAGGTACGCACAATTTTGGTACCATTGTTTTTATTATACTAATGTCTACTATACACCACAGGGAAAGGCCGCGCTATATTCTTAATAGCAACTATTTGGCCAGTTATTTTTTTGCACTTTGCTTGCTTGGCGTTTTGATTTTGGTTTTTTGATATTTATATCTTTATATTTTTAGGTAAATTTTGCCGCCCCAAGCGAGCGCCGCCTGCATACAAAAAGGGGAGTTTTGGCTAGCAGTCAAAAAATACCTACACAACACCTAACAATTGCGTCGAACAAAATTAGATAACCACCTTGGTTAATTTCATTATCTACCAAATTTACCCCATCTCACCCTCTGTCTAACCTCGTATTTTCATCAAGCCTAAAAAATAATTACACATTTACCGAACAACAAAGCACCAGGACCTGATGAAATTTTGAATATCTTGTTAAAAAAACTTACCTACAAAAACAATTGTACAGTAAATGTATATAATTTATTTAACAATTTTCTTACAATATTTTCCAAAAAAATTGAAAGAGTCCATACTTAGTTAAGCTTATCCACTCATATAAAAGTACCAAAACATTCTATGTCAGAATAAAAAGTTTAATATCTAGCAAACAAAAATGCATGCAGGTGTGCTTCAGGGCACTGAGCTGTAATCCAAACCGTACAAGTTGTTTACCTCTGATTTTCCAAATTATCCCTCAACCAAGGTGACATTATGACAAAACCGCTAAAGCTACATTTAAGCGGGTTTTACACCTGACAAGTAATTGATCAATTAATTGAACAAGTGCTTGTTCAAGTGACTTGACGGTTAAAAATTTTCTCAACTTATTTATCAAGTAACTTGCTCAAGTACTTAAAGAAATTAAAACTTGTCATCAATATTTTTAGGGGCCTTTTAGTAATTAGTTAATAGCTAACATAACCCTAGAAAACCATTTGATGAAATTAAAAATAAATTTGACAATAATTTGAAGAGAGCAAAAACATCAAAATTTTCAATTTCTTTATCAAATATTTGACAAAGTAATTGAACAAGTTTTTGATCAATAACTTGTCAGGTGTAAAACCCGCTTTACTAAATTTGACATCTGGAAGGTATCGGACATGAAGAATTTCATAGTTATATCGGTACCGCTGCCAGGTTTCCCTCTTTTGTGCTACACGCAGTGGCGCATTTACCAAAAGGCTGAGTAGGCTGAAGCCTATGGCGGCGTTTATTCGGGGGGCGGCAGACGTAGTTTGGGGGCGGCAAAAATATAAATAAATAATTTTGTGGATGATTTCGAATTTTATTTAGTACGTAGAATTGAAAGAAAACAAGGTGAGTACTTTTTCTGGGAAAAAAGTTAAACAAAGGGGCGACGAAAACGGGCGGCAAATTTGTAAATGCGCCTCTGGCTACACGTATCTTTTTCATTTTTTTTTCTTTTTTTTAATGAAATGCCCCATTTATTTTTATTGCAATAAATTGTTAAGTAGAGTTCAATTCTTATTTTGGTGTTTTGCCAGATTGCATTTATTTTTTAACCAATCCAGTTGATATTTGGCACACAAATCGAGCTTTGCAGATTCTAAAATTTAAAGACAAGTACTTTTTTAAATACCGCCAGAGGGCACTTTACCTAAAACTTAAAATTTATTTACATTATAACTTTTTATTTTGATAGATATCGCAAAGCTGGGTTCGCCATTTTATAGACAATCAAAAACAAATAAGGTACTTTGTATTAAAATCGATAAACCTCACCGTTTCGGCACCAATAGACATCAGAGTTTTCATCAATTTTAATCAAATTACCTACATACATACAGGGTGTCCAGTAACTCAACCGACAAACTTAACCAAACGATTCTGCAACAAAAATAAATAAAAAACTGCATATAAACATATGTCCTAATCCTAAACGTCTTAGTTTTTGAACTACGGGGTGTTAAAAATGTATTTTTTTAAATATTTAACACACCGTAGTTCAAAACTAAGACGTTTAGAACATATGTTTATATAATATTCTTATTTTCTGTTGTAGAATCGCCCCGTAAAGTTTGTCGGTTGAGTTACTGGACTCCCTGTATGTATGTAGGTAATTTGATTAAAATTGATAAAAACTTTGATGTCTATTGGTGCTTAAACGGCAGTTCCGTATTATCCATTAGGCTGACTAGGCTACAGCCCAGGGCGCCATGAAAAAATAGGCGCCAGACAGGGGAGTAATAGGCGCCAGAAAAGAAAATTTCTAAAAAAGTTTAGCTCGGGTGGAGATTGGAACTAATTTTTCCGTGGGGAGGCGAAAAGGAGAGAATGACTTTTTTTAACTGAAATGGAGGTAAGGACCTTTTTTTTTTTTGCTCTTTAAAATTTTTTTACTAGGAAAATAGGCGCTCTGGGAATTCTAGCCTAGGGCGCCTCATACCCATAATACGGCCCTGCTAAACGGTGAGGTTTATCGACTTTAATAAAGAGTACCTTACTTTTTAAGTGTTTGATTGTCTATTAAATGGCGCCCCGGCTTTGCGATATCTGTCAAAATAAAATAGTTCTGATGTAAATAAATTTTAAGTTTTAGGTAAAGTGCCTTCAGGCGGTATTTAAAAAGTATTTTTGTCTTATAATTTTAGAATCTGCAAAGCTCGATTTGTGTGCCAAATCAAAATGGATTGGTTAAAAAATAAATGCAATATGAAGAAAAAACCAAAGTAAAAATTGAACTTTGACGGCTTGTAACTCGAAAACAAATGACATTTTGAAAAAATTTATATAAAGCGCTCTACCCTTATTTTGACAAGTAAAATCACCTCCTTTAGTTCCGTGATCGATTTTTGAATCACCCTGCATTTTAATTGCAATTCAAAAACCGTGCCCACTTTAGTGAGATCCCAAATTTTTGTAATTCAATATTTTCTATTACCGAGATATGACAACAAAACAATTTAATTGAAATTTGACAACAATGCAGATATCACTAATCAATTAAGCATGCCGAAAAACCTTCAAATACCAAATTTTGCAAACATAGCTTTAGCGGTTTTAAAGATATATGTAGGTGCTAGCTTACTTGGTGCTAAAGTGTAGTGTATCATATCTTGACAACTAATAGAGACAGAATTTGGCAAATTTAGAAACCGATTAAATTTGATACGCCCAATTAATTGCAATAAAAATAAATGTGAAAAAAATACGTGTAGCACAAAATCTGGAAAATCTGGCAACAGTGCCGACATCACTAATTAATTTTACATATCCAAAAGACCTTAGATATCAAATTAAGTAAACGTAGCTTTAGCGATTTTAAAGATATCAAATACTTTTTACTAAACCAGTTTAACTCAAGTATTGCAGAAAACATATGCAGCAATGCATAACTTTTATTTAATGCTTTCAATTATGTCTAGCCCATTTTCGGAAAAAAAAGTTACCATGTATAAACAAATATTTCATCCACTAATGACTTACGAAGTCCCCGTATGGTGGAATGTGTCTAACACTCAAATAGCAAGACTACAACGATACCAAAACCAGATACTAAGATGCATAACATTATCTGGTTGTTATAAGAGGATAGACACACTGCACAATATGGCACAAGTAAAAAGAAAATTACGAGTTTATTTATAACATCTCCAATAAATTCTACATTAAACAAATACCAGTTACAGAATTAACACGTATTCTTACTAATCTAAGAGATCAAGCCAATAATATTAAGCACAAACCGCTTTATCATAGGCTACCAATTTTTTTGGAGACATGGATTAGATCTTTCCCAACCTAAATTATAAAACATGGAACATATCTTTAATAAATAAGACCATTAATTTAACCCTGTAAATAGTCAGACTGCAATAAAGACCAGGGGCCCTATTCCACTGTTCATAAGCGCCTTTTTGTTTGCGTTTTATTAGTTTTTCTTTATTTCCTCTAGGCTCTTATGAAAACAAAAAGGTCTTCGTTCGTGCATAGCCACCTTCCCAAATTGGCGCACAACACCGCATTAAAATTTAAAATATGACAGATTTGTAAAAGTCAAGCGTACTTTTCATCTTATGCAAACTCATAAATAGTAAAGTTTGATACCCAATTTTGATTTTATTACTAAAGTTAAAACTCATTTAAAAGAATCCAAAGATCTTTGCGGTGTAAACTAGGCTATCAGACAGTAGGTAGCTAACCCACAATACGCCAAAGATATAGGTTAGAAACTTTTATTACCGTTTTATGAATAATATTAAATTTGTTAAAAATGATGTTTTCCACTGTAAACAACGTACTGAAAATGCTTTGGTTTATTACCTAGTGATAGTTTTCTTTGTCTAAAAATGAGGCATCAAGTAAGGTAGAAAAAAAGGTGAGTTTAAATGTCTTATATTTATATTTGTTTCCCTTTAAAAATTTTGATATTTTTAGCTTCTAACAGAGATTGCAAGAAAGTCAATTAATGACAAGGCAACTAACCCAGGAAACCCATGAAATGCATCAAAACTTAAGACCATGTTTAGATAACAGACAAAGAAGGTCCTACAAAAATACCCCATAAAATTTTGCCTAAACACTGATTAATAACTTGCCTATTGTTAATTTTAAAATGAGTGCACTTGAATATGGAAAGGTATTATTTCATTTCTGTTTTAAATGGAAGAACAAAAGCAACTGTAAGTAAAATTTGCATTAAAAGTATACTAATATTTTCATAAAATTATTTCAACAAAATATTATTTGGCTTTTCTCCAGAATAAAATTTAAAAGTTTATTTAACATTTTAAGAAAATTAAAACTTTTAATTTAATTTTAAATAATTTATGAAGAAACAATTCTGCTCCTACATAATATAATAAAAGTTATTATTGCTTTAAAAGAAATAAAATAATGAAATATTCAATATTAAGTTACTTACAATACAAAGCTTTCAATCTATAAACAAAGGTTCATTGGCACTCGGTTGAAATCATTTTAATGCAATAAAATAAAATCTTAACAAGACGCCAGACGAGAACTGGGCCAATGGTTGAATTTTTTTATTTTTAGGTCACTGCCAGATTGTAAAATTATTTGTATACTATATGGAAAACACTAGAAAGTGTCTGGATTTAATTGGTTTTTCAAGCTGGTGTATTATTTAGGAAACATATTTTATATAAACTGGGAGTATTTTCAAGAGCTTATCTGCAAAAATATTCCAGGACAAAAACTTAGTGTTTATAAAAACAAGGTTTATTTACTCTAATGTACTTTTTTTATTGTAAACCTAAGAATTAAAATAAAGGCAACAAAATATTATTGATTGTTTTTATTATTTTTTACAAATTACAGAAGCTTGGTAATTTATGTGTTAGTCATGTTGGGCATCATTATTTTGATTATCGATCATTTGATAGAATTCTTGAACTATTATGCAATTTTGTCTTCTGGCATGGTCCTAAGGGATATTCGTAGTCTTCTAGAGTCCTACAAATAAAATTATTATTAATAAATGAAAAAAGAAAACAACTAGCAATAAAAGGTTTTGATAATTTAGGTACTCTTTGTTTAAAATCATGCAAGTAACAAATGTGTTTTGCTATCTTTGGGTAACTATTTATTTCAACTAATAATAATTACTGATATGTACTGACAATTTATAGTAATTCTCTTGAAAGGGAGCAACTATGATTTTGCCCAATATCAAAAACATTCCTATTCTCACTATATTCCCCCGTTTTTTTGCACAAAATTCTTAATATAACAGTAAATTAGAACATACCATTTAATTAAGCAGCAAAAAAAAATAACCAGCCCCTTTTTTATTAGTTCTGTGCCCCTATATATCAAATTTGGTCAAAATGGGAGTTGCTCCAACTTTCGAGACAATTACCCAATTTGCATAAATAAGACAAATATTTTTTAAAATATTATCTTTTTAAACTAATAAATGTTTTTTTCTAAATATGAGTTTCCTTAAGTTTACTTACCTTAAGTGATATTTTAATGTAGTTTGCTAATCTCCATTTCCAGTCTTTGTCCTAATCTAACATTCGGTACAAGTACCTAACACTCAATAAAGGCCTTCTTTTTAGAAAGTATAAATGGAAGATGGTATAAAAGTTATATGCAATAACTTGTTAGTTACTTTTCCAAAGCAATAAGTAATTTTTCATAGTTTTTCTTTTCAATCTATATTTTGACAACTGACATATTCATTTTACTCCAAATGAGCTTCAGACTAACGCTTTCACGCAATTTTGCGCTTTTGCGCCGACGGAGCTGCAGGAGATCGCTTCACGAACCTTTTTGGTTATAGGTTATGTGATTTAGAAACTATTTTGCTTACAAATGATTATTCTGGCTGCGGAGCAAAATGTTAATTATTTATTTGCTTTTTGTATTTTAATTAAAGTGTATACTTTGTTTTTAATAGCTTAGTTAACTGATTTTTTCAACTTTAATTTCACATTAAAGGAATTTTAGGTTATGTTATGACTTTGAATTTTGTCAGATGTCAGATGGTAATACAGATTTCTGTTTTATGACCGCCTTTTTTAAAAAACAAGTGAAGGTTATTCGTTCGTTAAAAAAACAGATGAAGGTTATACGCTCCCGGAACGTATAAGTTCAGCGAACGAATGAGTTTAATTTATGCAGAATTGAGCCCCAGGACGAATCGGATCAATTTGTGTTTGAAAATATGAGAATGATACTAGAGTGAAATAAATGTAACTTTTATTGACAAAATAGTAATTAGTAACTATTCAGCTATCCAATATACGTTTCAAAACTTAAATTGCTTATAAACTCTTTAAAATAATAACAAAAAACACAACAGACAGAAATATCCGATTCGCCCTAATTCTCGGGGCGAATGGGATAATATACATATTCCTATTAGGTACTCTAAACTTTGGAATCACTGAAAATACTTAGATAGTAAATATTGACATTAACTTTAATTTATAGCACATAAATCACATATATACTGTCTTTATTTTTTTCCCATATCAGTAGATTTTTCGTGGCACCAACCTTTGCATGCCACACACTGAATTCAATCCTCTGATTGTGGTTTAATACATTTTTTCCATTAAATACAATACCAGTGTCTTTGTTTGGCCGATTAACATTTAATTTTTAATTCAGACATTTCATTCAAAACGCGTTCTTAAAATATTAAGGATATTCCTATTTTGATCCGATTCACCCACTGATCCGATTCGCCTTGGTCTTACAAATTCAACGATGTATCACATGCCATATTTTTAATTTTAGTTAAAGGAAAAATTTCCATTTTTTATATTTTTAAAGATACTTTTAAGTAGGCCTTGCAAACAAATGCTTTGACGTTAATACATGTGACCGAGTCTGTTACATAATTAAATATCATAAAAAATAATAATTGTCGTTATTACTCTGTTTTTCGACTTGCTGTTATTAGAGCAATTTGTACTGTTATCTTTATTATTGTTTATTGGTAAATAGTTAGTATCTTTTGTGTAATTATCGTCGAATATGCCGGGTGGCCATAATAGCCATAAAGAAAAGTTAACATGCTAACGTGCCACATTTTGTGACACAAAAATACTGTGAATACAGCAACAATGCATCTTAATAGATATCCAGAAGACATCCATGTTATTTCATTCATTCATTCATTTAAAAAGCGTGTTTTATCTCGAAAAAACCCAAAATAATGTTTTACAAGCAGTTGTTTAAAGCCCCGAAACATCAACTAGGCAAATTAATCAAAATGTAGGAGTAGCCAAATCGACAGCTTAATTTGTTTTGCGTAAAAATAGATATCACCCCTATTTTAGGATTTGCCAAGGACTTAAACCGAGAAATTTTGAACGACGTCGACATTTTTGCGAGTGGTGTGGTTGCTAGTGGTATACACGTACGTGTGAAGAAAATTTAAATTTCCCTTCAATAATAATATGGTCCGACGTAAGTATGGTCACTTATAATGGTATCTTCAACCGTCGCAATACGCATTACTAGGCTTAACAAAATTCGCGTATTAAGAAAATAATGTAACATCAAAAACGTTTTTTAATACGTGGTGTTGAATTTCAGAAACTAAAATAATAGGTCTATTTATTTACCATAATTTATTAACTGCAGGACAATACCTTTATTTATTACAAAATGATTTAAAAGGCTGTATAAATAATTTACCTCTAACAGAGGTCACATAATTCTAGGCAAGTTTAAGGGTATCTTTCGCAGCGATTTTCTGGAAAGTGTATTGGAACCTCTAGTGAAGTGTCTTGGCCAGCGCGTTAGTTAACTAATATCCTTTTTAATCTAAACAGCAGTTACGAGAATGTGTAATGGCAGCATTTAACAGTAATACACTACAGATGTTACGTGATGTTTTAAGATCATACCTATATTTAGAAAATATCAAAAACCTGTTGGAACACCTGTTTTGAATTAATTAAAAATAGGCGTTAATTTTTTTGTTGTTTTCGTTACCTATAAAAATTCTTTATTCACCTACTTAAAAATACCCTTAAAAAATTTAAAAACGCATTTTTTCCTTTAACTAAAATTAAAAATATGGCATGTGATACATCGTTGAATTGTAATAAAAAATAGGATCAGATACAGGGTGTACTTTTTAAGTCATATAAAAAAAAGTTGATAATGGTTTCTTTAAAACAAAACGTCGGATATAAAATCTAAAAATAAATAATTATTTCTGTAATGAAGATATTAATATTTCTGGTAGTTTAAAAAATCCAGAATTTAAATTACAAATTTTAAAAAATTAATTAATGTTTAAGGCGCGATTACAAGAACTCGGCTAGTTTACCAAAAATTTACTAAATGAGCTTTTTGTAGAGAATTTAATTTTTTCAAGATTATGAATTGGTCAAAGGTTTAAGAGTGACTAATTCCAACATTTTCTTTAAAATATGCAACAATTGTTGAAAAGTCGACAATTTTAATGATGCACCTCTCATGTTAATATTAGCGGATAAAAATTTTAGGACATATTTATTTCGTCGTCATTAATAACATTTTCCCCTACGACCACTTGTGAAAATAGCAAATAGCACACTGATTTCATGCATAGAAAATGCGTTATATCACACTAGTGTTGCAAAGTACTTTACAGCACTAGTGTTGCAAAGTACTTTACAACACTGGTGTGATACATATTATAATGTCATTCTAAAAATTGCTATTGGTTTTGCAAGTGACATATTTATTGTAGTGACAGTAAAAAAACTTTTTATTTACCTTAAAGGGTAGAACCCAAATTAGCGAAAATCATCTTATTTTATATTTATTAAAATTTACGAAAAAATAAAAACATAAACAAAAATAGACCTAACCACAAAAACAACTTTCACTGACTGGCACAGTGGTGTCAGGTAAGTAGATCAAATTTAAAATCTCCCTTCTACCTTTGAGCACGTACTTTATAGAGGCAGCCTTGCCGCTTGACCGTTCGACCTAAAGCACCAGAGAAAAAAAGCCTATAGATCAAATTCCTTCCTCTCTTTCTTCGTGTACTCAAACAACTAGTTAAATCTTTTTTTTTTAAATCCCTAATTAAACCTAAGGCTAATACACACTTTATGAATCCACTTTCTTTTATCCATTCATAAATAGAATCAGACCCTTCCGACGTTGCCAAATGCTTTCCATATTTTGCATGGTAACTGACGTTTGGTAGTCGTTTTTTCCTTACCTTTAGGACTTTAGGTTATGCATTTACAATTTTCATATTTTTTATATTTTTTCTTAAAAATATGAGGAAAAACTGTTATTTTTACTTAATTTTATATGTGATGTTCAGTTTCATTAACTCGTTTTACCAATTTTACCCCACCCAGCACCCCTTTTCACTCCCCGGTCCCGTAAGTTTATTTACTGATATTTTTTAAAAAACGGAATATTTTGGATATGCACCACTTACGTTATATTTAGAAGAGTGTCTTAAATATGTAAGAATCGATAATTCTTAAAAAACACTTATAATAGCAGAAAACCGTATTAAACTATTAGCGTTATTACCTAACAAAACCATACAATTTTTATTAAGTGAGGGCCTTTTTAAATTCCAAAATGATAAAAGTTATATAATGCTTCTAGGTAGGTGATTTTCGATGTAAAAATATTGTCAAAACAGTATAATATAGCAGTGAGGAAAAGTATATATCACACTAGTGTTGCAAAGTAAATATCACCCTAGTGTTGCAAAGTTCTCAATTGTTTTTTTATTTTTTCTGAACAGACAAACTTTAATTTATTTATTTTTTGGTGAATAATTTGTGGTCGTAGGAAAAATAGTGTACTAGTACTCGTGTGAAAATGACTTTCTTACACTCGTGGGTTTGTCGCCCCCCGTGTGAAATTAGTCATTTTCCACACTTGTAATGTAATATACTATTACAGCACCGGCACCGTTAGAAAAAAATTGTTCGATTCTTTTTGGCCCAGTCTTAGAGGTGCGGTTACACGGGCCTTCGATGGTCTGCGACGGTCCGCGATGGTATCCGATGTTCTGCGGTAGTGTAAAAACGATGCGTGGTTAACGAAAGATAGAAATATTTTAAAAGCCCGCGGGTTGACTCAGTCCCCTGTTTTTGCAAAATAAAATAATAAAAAAAAGAACAAAAAGAATAAAAAATATGTTTTTAATTAAATAATTAATTTCTTAAACTAAAACTAAAAGACTTAAGAATCTGTCCATCTTCTCAAAGAGACTCAACATAGATTTAACTACAATTTAAGGATCAAAGTCGGAGTCATAAATTTGTCAAATATATATTAAAATTTAGGTGACATGTTTCGCCGTCTCCGGCATCATCGAGACCTAAAATAATTTATAAAACCCAGCTATACACAGAAATAAATGACAATAAAATAACAAAACTCACCCAACCATTTAAAAACAACAGTTACAATGACATACAATAAAATAAATAATCAATACAATCAGCTAAAATCGAAGGAGAAGAATGAGGTTGAGTAGTTAATACAAAATGTATGGGGTACGGTAAAGCGGTAAGGTAGACATAGCTTTATAAGGCTTGTTATGTCATTGTAACTGTTGTTTTTAAATAGTTGGGTGAGTTTTGTTATTTTATTGTCATTTATTTCTGTGTGTAACGGGTTTTATAAATTATTTTAGGTCTGATGATGCCGGAGACGGCGAAACATGTCACCTAAATTTTAATATATATTTGACAAATTTGAGACTCTGACTTTGATCCTTAAATTGTAGTTAAACTAAAAGAGATAAAATAAATCTGTTGGCACATTGTCTGTTATAGTTTACGAAACAAACCTAGGGGTAGAACTTAGTCACAGTTAACTTAATTCGTTTTGGATATACAGAGTGTTTATCACATTTTGTCAATTTGGGCAGGCACTTATAACTTTCTTGTTATTAGACATAGAAATAAGATGTAAGCAGCAAAGTTTTTACGTAGAATTCAAACTATTTTTAAAGTTATAACATAAACCTGTTTCTTCTTCAAATGAAATACCCCATTTGATAGGTGCTCCTTTAATATCTGAAAAAATGTAAGCATAATATACCATATTTGTAACGGTAGTTTTCCGCGGTTTCGGAAAACCACAGTAGTTCTTCGCGCGTTTGTATCAATTATATTCGGGTATAAATAAACAAAATGGAATAGATCTACGGTCAATAAAATTACAAAATCTACAAATTCTACCGGATTTGGACTATACTTTACATCGTTTTAGTCGAAAACTAAGTATGAGACGATTTTTTAGGTTGGCGCATGCGCAGCAACGGATTTTTTTAAATAACTGTGTATGGGACAAATATAGACCTAAAATTATTCGGTTTATGGTTTAAATTCAAAAATTTCACTATAACGGTCAAAATATACAGTACTTAAAGTTCTCACCTACAAATTCGGTGAGAGCGACCAGAAATTACTCGGAAAAGAGAGGTCTCGTCAATTTATGTTTACGGATGCGCAGTACGACCTGACCTAATTTCAGGTTTGTACTAGGCTTTTTCCTGCCAACACCATGTAAAACAAAAAAAAGAGAATGCTCCAATAAAAAAATGTGTCAAATTCCTCACTAAAGGATAAAGCAAAACTGCAGTAGTGTTTATGAGGGTTACCGGAAAACACTCTTTCAAAACACATTTTTGTCAAGATCACGACATCAGCTCTAGCGTCCCTGGCTGGTAACTTTCGTCCATAATCCTGAATAAAGGTAGGTTTACATCTGACATTCATTGCATGTTATTTATGTCAGACAGAAATTCTGCCTTATGTTCGGTCAAAATTTATGTCTGAGACTTTTATTGTTTACAGTAGCCAAAATTTCTGTCTGACATAAATATCATGCAATAAATGTCGGATGTAAACCTACCTTAAAGAAAGGGCGATTAAACGAGAAATGTTAGGAAGCAATGCTTGCAGATTTTTGTTGGTTGATTTGGCGTAAAAAAATATAAAAAGAAAGAAAACTACGAAGTAAAATTTAACTAATAGCAAGCTTATAGATCATTTATTTATTTCTAGGGTTGGGACAAACCATGTCTTTTAATTTTGTAGTCTATTAAATTTAGGATTTAAATTTAAAGCGAAAATTGCGTTTTAAAAAAAACAGTCAAAAACTAGACGTGAAATATATTTTTTGACTAGATATCTTTATTTAAAAGTATCAAATCTATAAAAATCATGTGTAATAAATCAAAAAGCAAAAACAATGTTTTTGCAGAGCAGTTTATTTATTCTATAAACGTTTTAAATTAGCTAACCCTGTATATTTGGCCCGGATGAACGTTTTTTTAATTCCTTAAATGTCATTATTTTTAAAGTTATAAACAAACAACTTAACACTAACCTACATGTATATATTTATTTCTGGTCCAATGTCCAAAATTAAAGATGAGCCTTGTTTCTAACAAATGTTTTTTTTTTTTTAGATAATTCACATGTTATAAAGTTTACACGCAGCAGTACACATATATTAACATTTACCAGTTAAATTTTATTCAGATCACTTTGTTTTTTCCATAGAACCATCGTTTTTTGATAATATACTGGTAAGTGAACAAAATGTTATTTATTTTGGTACACACCAAGTCAGATTTAAAAATAAAAAAACAAATAAATAAATAAATAAGTAAAAACTAAAATTGGACGTTTTGGTGGCAAGTCTACCACCGTTGTCAAGAAAAATTAAATAAAAATGAAAATTTAAAAAATTAACTGTAATTTCTTTTTTCATTTCAGCTTTATTTTTAAGAGATTTTAAAAAGTCGTTTAACATTAAGTGTCAATTTTTTTACTGATAAGTAAAATCAATAAATAAATTTTAATAACGTGAAGCATGAACGATCACGCTCCTGTAAGCAGGGACGTGTCTACCAGGGCGTGGTGCAAGGCGTCAGGGCGGAATTTGTATAAATAAAATTATCGACAATTATATTCCATTATTTAAAAATAATTCCAAAATAATTATTGGTATTGTAAACATATTTTATTTTTAAATCAAAATTTCGAAATTTAAACTCATAAGAAACTATTTACTAATAACAGTGAGTCAAGAAAGACTAATTTGGAGTATTTTGTTAAAGATTTTGCAAACATAAAAGGCCCAAAAAGTTAAATTTTACTAATTATACTGTTTTATTTATACAGGGTAATTCAAAAATCGATCACGAAACTTAAAGAGGTGATTCTACTTAACAAACTAAGGGTAGAGCTTCATATAATTTTTTTCAAAATGTCATTCGTTTTCGAGTTACAAGGCGTCGTTTTATTTTGTTTTTTCGCCATATTGCATTTATTCTTTAACCAATACAGTTGATATTTGGCGCACAAATCGAACTTTGCAGATTCTATAATTTTAAGACAAAAGTTTTTTTAAAATACAGACAGATATCGGAAAGCTGGGAGCCATTTTATGGAGAATCAAAAACTTAAAAAATAAGGTACACTTTAATAAAGTCGATAAACCTCACCGTTTAGGCACCAATAGACATCAAAGTTTTATCAATTTCAACCAAATTATCTACATACATACAGGGTGTCCAGTAACTCAACCGACAAACGTTACGAGGCGATTCTACAACAGAAAATAAAATAAAAACATATAAATATATATCCTAAATGTCGTAGTTCAAAAACTAAGACGTTAAGGACATATGTTTATATAAAGTTTTTCTTATTTTTTGTTGTTGTTTTAGAATCGTTTGGTTAAGTTTTTCGGTTGAGTTACTGGACACTTTGTAAGTATGTAGGTAATTTGATTGAAATTGATGAAAACTTTGAAGTCTATTGGTTTCTAAACGGTGAGGTTTATCGACTTTAATAAAGAGTACCTTATTTTTTAAGTTTTTGATTGTCTATAAATGCTGCCCCCAGCTTTGCGATATCTGTCAAAATAAAAAGTTATAATGTAAATAAATTTTAAGTTTTAGGTAAACTGCCCTCGGGCGGTATTTCAAAAAAGTATTTTTGTCTTAAAATTTTAGAATCTGCAAAGCTCGATTTGTGTGCCAAATATCAACTGGATTGGTTAAAAAATAAATGCAATATGGCGAAAAAACCAAAACAAAAATTGAACTTTGACGGCTTGTAACTCAAAAACCAATGACATTTTGAAAAAAAAATTAAGTTTCGTTGTTCGATTTTAGAATCACCCTGTATAAGTATTGATTACTTATATTTTTTTAATAATTAAGTTTTATTTTATGTTCACTTATGTAAGGTAGGTATTATTTATACTTTTTTTTTGGTATATACTTTGTTCGTGCGTTTTGTTGTCTTTTTTGTTTAAAGGTGTTATTAAATCTAAATAAAAGTAAAAACAGTATACCGGGTGATAATGAAATCACTATTCAGCAATTTATTTTCTTCAGTGCAATCGTATAGTTTTCAATTTTAGGGATGTTATATTGTATCACCAAAAGCCAATTTTAGATATAATAGCTTCTTTATATTACTTCCGGTTTACCCGGAATTGCATTTTGAGCATAAATTTGTCAAAAATAAGTTTTTTTAATTTCAAAAGCGCCCTTTGAGTTGGACTACTACCAGTAAAGAGTGCGTAGTTTTTGAGCAAAATTCAAAAAACTGAAAAAGGTATGTTTTCACCCAAATCTCAACAAAGGGCCCTTCTAAATAAAAGCGTTAGTTATGGACCTGAACCTAAATATGAACTTGTACCCAAATTTCCTCCAATCTTAAGTTTATCCTAATTTAATTATATGGAAATAGTATTTTCCAATTTACTTATTTTCAAGCTTAGTTATATTTACTATTTCGATATAAAATTATTAGTAAAACCAATACCAAGAGATACGAGGAATTGAGACTAACTTAGGATTTAGATTTAATAATTAAAACATTCACATATTATTCGAATAAGAGTTAAGTTTATAATTAGTTTTTGTAAGTAGTTTAAATTATAATTTTAAAATAAAAAACGTTTAAAAAGGGATCTTCCAGTAATTCTCATTTAATTCACTACGTTTTTTTTATATATTTGCTAGTCCATTGACCATATTGAAATAATAAAACCTCTATAACGTTGTAGTTTCTTTTTAAAGTACAGAATTTTTATTTTTATTTTGCCATTCACTTTTAACTATACCCAAAAAGGTTACATAAAAACGTCCTATATAATAGTTTCATACTTTTTCATCTATTATCTTTTGATTATAAAAAGAAACAAATAAACATCAAAAACTCAAGGAAAATGAAAGAGTAAACTTTTTTTTATGAAATACCCTGTATATTATGTCTCCATTAAAATGGTTTTGGAAAAAGCTTTACAAAAATACCAAATTTTTTTATGACTTTCTCTAATATTCTTGGAAACATATCCACTTAATCTGAAAAATAGTAGATATTATATCATTTTCATTATACCTACCTACGGCACTAAGCTGAGAGTGTAGATGTAATGAAAATTATATTCAGATTTAAATGGCCATATTTCCGAAACTAATAAAGATAGATATTTAAATGTGTTATTTCTGTCAAGTTTTTTAAAAGACCTTTTAATCGATGATATAATATACACTGTGTCCCGTTTAAAAAAATTCTTTCTGTCGTTTTTCTGAAGTTCTTGATATTTATTTGTTTTATTTTTCATGCTCAAAAGATATTAGATAAAAAAGTATAAGGAAGTTTTTTTAATCGTTCTTGGTTATAGTTAAAAGTGGATGGCAAAATATAAATGAAAACCCTGTGGGGTTAACTAACTATGAACCTAAAAAAATAAAACAATAGGATTTGCATTTTTTACATAATTTTTATAGGGCCTTTACTGTTTAATAATCTTATTAAAAATTAACTTCGTTGTAGTTAAACAAATATAATTCTATTTTTGTTATAAAAACTGAAAAACTGACGAAATTTTAACAAAATTATTTTTATTTTCAGACAATGACACCACCAAATTCCTCCGATATTTTCAGTACGCAATTGACACTTCTTTTGGGGTTTCTATTTATTGGTTTTTGTTACTATTGTAGCTTTCTTTGGAGTAAAAGAGATATGCTTATAAAATCTTGGAACTTCCCAGGACCTTTAAATTTACCAGTACTAGGAGCTGCCTATATAATAATGGTTCGACCGAAATGTAAGTTAGCAACATCCTGTATATTTCTCTATATTCGTGATTGTTTTTTAAACAATTTACCATAAACTATGGTTATTTTAATAAATAACGATTAAATATTTTCAAAAATACACTGCGTTGCACTTAAGACTATTAGCGTAGATTGGCCCGTAGCAAACGTCCGCACTTTTCTTTTTGCTCTTCAATTTTTCAATTGAAAAAAGACATGTCCTTGGTCTTCAAAATTTGCAAGTTTGCACGGTTTGCCACTGCTTTCGGTCATTGACAATAAAAAGGTGGCAGCCCTATCAAGGCTATATCTAAATAATTAAAATAACCTCAAACTTTTGTCACACCTCGTATAGTGGCCTATTTTTTAAATACTTTTTTGTACGACTAGGCGTAAAATACAATTTTACGCCCCCACTGGAGCGTGAAATTGTACTTTTACGCCCTAGAGCAAAAAGTATCAAACTGCCCGCATCTATAAATTTATAAAACAATAATAAAATTAAATAATGCTCCATTTTTTTGGTAAAACAACAATTTATTTAATTAAACATATGTTAAAAGGATACTGATTATTATTTGAAACATTAAAAGCTGACAAATTTACTCCTAACTACAGAAAATGCTTGTATATTAATGTCAGTCGTACAAAAAATATTGTTTGTACCTCTGGCGTAAAGCACTTTTACACCCACAACTGAACTTGCAGCCGCGGGCGTAAAAGTGCTATATTACGCCCTTGGTACAAAAATAACTATTAAGGCTGGCTCATAAGTTTGGATTATGTTTAAATAATACAGAATATATACTAAAAAATTGTAATAATGTCTCCCAATTTTAAATTTGAACCATTTCATATAGCATTATTTATAAAATTGGTGGAAAAAATAAGTGCATTATATTAAAAGATTTTTAAAGAATATACTTATATGGTGTTCCATTTTAAATTTTTCAATATGTCATATCAATGGTGTTTTCTAACAACGGTACGAAACTTTAAGGAGTGATTTCCTATGGTATTTTATGATAAAAAGTTCCTATAAACATATGTCCGGAGTGGCTTCCTTACTGAGATACAGGGCTTTAAATTTACGAAAAAATCAGATTTTTATAATTCTTTTTTAATATTTAAAATTTTAGGGCGCTTATTAAGCCCCAACCAGATAGTTATTATTGGATCCAGTGGCGTCTCGGTGAGCAACTTGTGTTATTTAGAAAAAAAAGTACGCCACTGACTTTTTGACTGTTTTTTTATTTATTTTTTTATAATTAGGCCATAAATATTATCAACAACTTTTTACTTTCTTGTATTTTTTGGATCTAGCTTCGTTTTTAAGAAAAAAAGATTTAAGCCACTTTAATTTCTTCTAAAAAGAACCCATAGACGACATGGTAAAAAACAAAAATAAAAAAAAACAACTATTTGCTTTCAAATAAATAAAAAGTCGTGTATTAAATCGAAAATCGCCATTTTCCTTGTCTACTAAGGTAAAAATTGTTTATTTTTTTAATATTGGATTTTATTTTACAGTGTTTATGGATACTTTTTATTATCACCTAAGCTTCAATTTTTTTCTCGAAAACAAAGCGAGATACGACGAAATTACAAAATAAATAAAAAGTTGTAATATTAACTGCTTAATGCTTAATTATAAAAAAATATAAAACCGTCAAAAAGTCAGTGGCGTACTTTTATTCTCAAAAATATCAGTTGCGGTGCCCACTGAGACGCCACTAGACCCAATAATGACAATCTGATTGGAGCTAAATATGCGCCTTATTACTTTAAACAAGGGAACTAAATTTTATTCAAATTGACCTAAGCATATAAAAGATATTTAGAAAAAAAGCACATGTTTTCCTTAAATTTTAATGCCCTGTATCTCAATACCAATAAAGCAACTTCAGACATATGTTTATAGGGTCTTTGAACACCTTGAAGTTGCGTACTGTTATTAGAAAACACCCTGTATATCAGCAAATTACGTTTTGTTACTTTTATAAACACCACAGCCCCACAAAAAAGTTGGTGGTCCGAAAGACCATGGTATCTTCATGTTTTTGGGTCGCTAAATCCGAATCTGGTGTTGGTTTGACCCTATTAGATTAGGGTCAAGGTCATTTTAAGGTCAATCACAGCCCAACAAGCAAAAAAAGTTAAAGGTCCGAACGACCAGACCATGGTATCTTTTTATTTTTGGGGTCGCTGAATCCAAATCTGGGGTCGGTTTGACCCCATCAGATCATCAAAATTTATCGAAAAGAGACCACAACCGTGGTATTTTTATGTTTTTGAAATGGGTAAATCCAAATCCGGGGTCAGTTTGATTCCATCAGATCAAGGTCAGGGTCATTTCAAGGTCAAATCAATAAATTTTATGAAAAATAGACCACAATCATGGTATGTTTATGTTTTCGAGGTCACTTAATTTGAATCTGTGATCAAATTTACCGTATAAGGTTAAGATCAAGATCATATCAAGGTCAAATCATTAAAAGTTATCATAAATGCACCAAAGTCATAATATCTTGGGGTTTTTGAGTTGCTAAATCCGAATCTGTAGTCAAATTGACCTTCCCGGATTCGGGTTAAGCAAGTCCAAAAACATAAAGGTACCACGGTTGTAGTCTATTTTCGATAATTTTTTATGATTTAACCTGGAAATCACCTTGACCATGACGTAATGGGGTCATAGATAACCTACATTAAGATCCGCAGTGGCAAGAAGCATTTTTCAGATTTTTACTACCTCGCGCAGTAAACAAATTAAAGGTGGACGAACATGCGCACTTAAAAGCCGTGGCAAAATACAAACACTGGCACCCCCTATCCTTCGTCCGCTGTCTGACCGTGACGCTTATTAGCTACCGTACTTCGAACGGAAAACCAGCAGAGGGCCCTTATTTTTCAATTTGGAAGGAGTGATCTTTTCCTCGAGAGAAGGGTATAATCACATCCCCGATTAAGTTCTCATGCTATTTAAAATCCCCATTCTTGAATTTTGTCGTTCCGATGATTTTCGTTTCCAGTGCTGCCGGATTTAAATCAATCATTTCACCTATTTTTTTACAGTTTTTGACAGTTAAATAGGGATTTTCGCATCTTGAAGATTTTTGTATTAAATGTTAGATCTTAATAAACAGGATGATAATGTAATTTCGGTATTAAATTTAATATACGTAATTTTAAAACCAAAAGTTCATACCTATAAACATACGAGTCCGCAAAACATTTTGTCTCAAGGATAGTGTCTTAAATTTTTAAAACACATTGGAATTAAAAAAATAAACGCTTAGTTTAGTAAAATTCGTTAGCTTAGTAATGTTCTAATTTAGTGGTTTTTGTTGCATAATTGTTAATAAAAACTACAAATCTGCTGCTTTTGTATGGTCCAAGGATATGCAATAAGTGTATTTTATTATTTTTTTTTTTAACTGTTAAAAAACAAAATTTGTGAACAAAAAATGTTTTTTTTTTGATAAATTCAAAGAAAATATAAATTTACACGAAAGTCAGTAGTGTTCATTCTTTTTGGCAGAATTACTCATTGAGGTGCTGCTTGACACGCCACACACCTTAATAAATTTATTTAAAATATAAAACTGGATAAGCAATTTAATTCGTTTGTACCAAAGACCAACTTTTTTCTAATATGTTTTTAGACCGTAATTTAAAAGCGGAAAATTTGCGGACCTATGTTTATATAATCGTTTTTTCTTCAAATTACTTACCTAAAAAAATTGTTTTGATTGAAATTGATTGTTGCGATTTGCTTGTGCACAAACCCGTTTTTCGCCAATGAAATGTAACTTTTGTTTCGCGCAGGTAATAACATTGGCAATCAATCGAGATCAGTAGATGAGGTCAAAGCGATACCAGATTCAGATTCAGCGATCCCAAAACATAAGGATACCATGGTCTAGTCGTAGGGACCACTAACTTTTTATTGTTGTGGGGCTGTGTAATTTAAAAATCCTAAATATTTTAAAAACGTTACATCTTTGGCATAGGGAATGGAGACTTATACTATTTTTGTTGCTAAGATACAAAAAGGGAACAATATAAAGGGGTTTTCATTATAAAAAAAAGCGAATATTATGCACTTTGAGGCAGCTAATATTGTGACGTGAATTATTCTATACACGCAGGATCATTTTACGTCACTGGAACTAATATACCATATAAAACTATTTTTCTGAACATTGAGCCAGTGGACCATCTTTGTATTTCACAATTAGACTGCAGGAACTATTTCGGTATAAAAAAATAATCACAGCAACTTACTTAATTAAGTACGGGCATTCCCAAAACCGTACAGGCTTAACTAAAACATTAACTTTTCAATAACTCTACTACTTCTACTTAATTTTATGATTATTTTATTCTAATCTTTTCTGATCCCCATTATTAGGTCAATTTCTGTATATATGTCTCAGGTAAATGGTTATCTTAGACAAATGGCTTCGCAAATTCTTTGTGCCTGAGCAAATGACTTGAATAAAAATAATTTTTATTTAAAGTCCATTTCCTAGGTAAATGCATTTGCCGTGACCGTTGTTAAGCAAATGACTGTGATATACAGAGTGTTCCAGAACTATGGGATCAAACTTCTTGAGATTATTCAGAGCAACAGTAGAAAACGTTTGAGTATAGGACATAGATAACCCACATTTAGATCCGCAGTGGCAAGAAGCATTTTTCGGATTTTTACGACCTCGCGCAGTAAACAAATCAAAGGTGAACGAACATGCGTACTGAGAAAATACAACACCGGCATATCATGCCATTCGTCCGCGATCTGACCGTTACGCTCATTAGCTATCGTACTCCGAACGAGAAACCCAGAGAAGGCGTTATAAATTATTTCCGTTAATACGGAGAGCCTGTTAGGCGCCAGGCGCGTTCAGCGTCGATTTGCTTGCGCACAAACCCGTTTTTTGCCCAAGAAATGTAACTTCTTTCGCGTAGGTAATAATATTGGCAATCCATAGAGATCAGTGGTTTAAGGACCCATGACCATAATTAAGTTTGACGAGTGAATATAGTGATTTTATGGATCATTAACCCGAATTTAAAGGAATATAAATCATAAAATGATACTGAAAATTAGGTCAAATAAATTAACCAAATTTTATACACAGAGTGTTTTATGAAAAAAAAACTCAACATTGGTCAATATTTTAAAAACAATAATTATTACAATAATACTGTCTACATTACTGTATTCTACGTTAAAAGCTTTATAGGAATCCGTTTTTACTTTTTTGGTAGGTTGTAAGTTAACTGAAAAGGGGTACCTAAAACTGCAATATTTCCAATATCGCCCTGTGACTCAAAAACCAAGACGGCTATGACTGCTTTGTATGTGGCATCTTTTGTTTCACAAAAAAGTAGATTAGCTTCACAAAAGCCACAAGGTTTTATCTTTATTAATAACTTAGATATCCCGCAATTTTAATCAAAATGGGACACCCTGTATATCTTGAAATGTAATCATAGGATCACGTTCGGATAAAGGGGTACCTGAAACTGCTATATTTCCAATATCGCCCTGTAGCTCAAAAACCAAGACGGCTATGACTGTTTTGTTTGTGGCATCTTTTGTTTCACAAAAAAGTAGATTAGCTTCTCAAAAACCGCAAGGTTTTATCTTTATTGATAACTGAGATATCCCGCAGTTTTAATCAAAATGGGACACCCTGTATATTGTAAAGTAATCATAGGATCACGTTTGCCAAAAATAATTTTTAAGCAGAAAGTCGAGGACTACAACATACTAAACTTTTAGCCAATTCAACTGGGACCCAAAATCAGATACGAAGTCCTTTAGAAAAAGGTTGGTAGTATTTACCAACCCAGTACATAACAAAACTAATAAATAATAAAAAAATATATTAAATTAAGAAAAAACTAATAATAAAATAAAAAATTAAATAATACAATTTTTAAACATTGACAATGACATTTTAAACAATTGTTGTGATGATATCATATACAAAAAGAAAAAATTAAATGCATTAAATCCTATTTGGGCAATTTATCTTTCTTAATTTTACTGCGCCTTAGGGCTATAGAGCCGTAATGACACTTTTTCGGTCCAGAGTCCCTATACTTAAATGTTCTTTACTGTTGCACTGAATATCCCCTAGAGGTTTTATGTCATAGTTCTAAGACACTGTATTTAATAATATATTAGACGTACAGTGTATTTTGCAGACTACAGTTAAAAAGCAAAAGCAGATGTAATTTGATTGGTTTGAAGCGCTATAGACGGTCATGCAAAACTGTCTTTTGTTGTTTTGTCTTTTTTTAGTTTGCTTTATTAAGAAATTAAAAAAGATTTAACTAAAGCAGAACTAGCCATGACCCCTAATGTGACAGTTTTGCATATCAGTCCAGTTATAAAAATATTTTCATTTCTATTTGTCTAAAAATTGCTATATAATAAAATGCAAATTGACTAAGCAAATAGTATTTAAAAATGAAAATAAACCATTTGCCCAGGCAGAAGGCATTTGCCTCGGCAGAAACCATTTGCCTTAAATAACCATTTGCCTGCGAGATACATACAAACTTAAAGTCATTATTTTAATAATTTAACACTTACTGTTGACACTTGCTGTCAGTGCCGTATTATCCATTAGGCTGACTAGGCTACAGCCTAGGGTGCCATGAAAAAAATAGGCGCCAGACAGGGAAGTTTCTAAAAAAGTCGGGTGGGGAAGGGTTTTTGCTTGAAAATAAAGACATTAGACGCGAAAAGGAGAGAATGACTGAAAATAGGCGGTATAGTGGGAGGTAAGGACCTTTTTTTTTGCTCTTCAAAATAATTTTTTTAGGGCGCCTCATACAGTTAATACGGCCCTGCTTGCTGTTTATTTTATGACTAAGAAACTGCTATTGTTACTTGAAAAACACGTTGTAGGTTCGCAAAACTATTTGTTCTATTTTTATAACTGTTTTTTCAATGTCGAAATAATAAAAATAATAAAGCTTACATACCCCCTATACAGGGTGTTCACATATGTCCCCTTCCTAAAAGCGTTGGACCCACAACGCTATTAGCAATTAGACAAATTTGTTTTTAAACCATATAAAAAAAATTGCGGAGAAGCAATAATTTTTACCTAACAACATTTTATCTATTATATAAATATAACGTAAATAATTTAAATGATTTTTAAAGTTATAGTTATAAATATTTTTAGCTAGGATAACTTTTTTTAACAAATCAAAAAATGTGCAAAATACTTATATTTAAAAATTTAATTGATCTGTGTAAAAATCAAAAATATATATTTTATAAGTTTTAAGTATTTCTTATAGTAAATGTATTAAAATATAGTTGTTATGTTAAGATTATTTACCCTATTCAATTCAATAATTTTTAATAGAATAAGTGGCCTAATTGTTTTAACATAATATTGTCAAACATTTTTAACACAACATATGTACTACACCACAAAATATGTTTTTTGTTTAAACTGGCTGACTTTGCATGATTACAAATTATCAAGACCTTGTTCGTATGTGTTTTT